>JARHVA010002821.1:2500-60000 GCA_037957365.1 Torreya grandis
CAACCATTGATGTAGGTATCTATAGCAACCAATAGCCAATGTTGTAGGTACCTATAGAAACATAGAACTATTATTGCATGAACCTATAGGAACAACCTATTTTTGGTAGCAACTTAGTGTTTCTTTTGAATTTTTTTGCCTCTTAAGCTTATTACTAGACTTGAAACATGTGTGTGGACTTGTATAAAGGTTGTGTGAGGTTTCTTACATCAACACAACCCCTCCTTTTCCATATGTATAGTCATTTTAGTGGGTTTCTAAGCACCTACAAGGGGGTGGGTGCCACCATTTCTTAAGCAAATGGACTCAATTCCTCAATTATGATGGTCTTCCATTCAATTTTTCCTAATCTAAACATTTGTGGCATATAGATGTGGAGTTTTTGTTCATGAATAATTCTTATTCCTCCTCCTTTTATCATCAAGGCTAGAGGAAGGAAGGACCTCCTTCCCAACGTTTCAAGTGGTGAAAACTTGATATCTTCTACCAGGTTCTAGCTTCTTCCTCTTTGTTCCTTGCCCATGGATCCCCCCTTCCATGTAATGCTTCCACTCTACCAAATTCCTCTTCCTTTTCACCGCTCCCGATGTCCCCTACTCCTACTATGTTTCCCCCTTTATGGCTCAGGAAACCCAAAGCTGAAGTTGGAACCAATATGAAGAACAAAGATAAAGGATGTGGGGAAAAAAGATTGAGACTAGAGGTAGAATATTTGGTGTGAAATTAATCTCAGTGGATGGTGAAAGACATCCTTTCTAGGTGAGAGAAAAGACATGACCTAGCTTGTGGTTGATGACTGAGATGCTCTTGCTTGTGATTATTTTGATTGGCTTGCATTTTTATTTTGATTTTATTTGTTCCTCCTCTTGTTGATTAGTAGAAGTTTTATGGAGTTGACTTTATTTTCAATGAAATTACTAACTATTAACAGATGTGTAACTCGTAACTTCTCTTTTCTCTCTTACTATAGGTTTGTTCCCCTTAGGGAGGTCTTCTTTTTGTCTTGGTTTTCATTGTTAGGGAATTGAACTCTTTACAACAATAAACAACCAATATTTTCAATAATAGAATACAAGTTTAAAATTATGAAGATAATAAAAATAGACAAAGTACTAAACATGCATGAGACAAAATAACATATATATGTTGTAAACCCTAGTAGATCTAAGAAAACATACACAGTGTAAGATATCAAGTTTTTATTAACTCAAGATGATTGAATTACATGTGAAATAATTATGTGATACTAATTTGGCTATTTATAAGGATACATACATGTAATTGGCATAGTAGCATTAGGATTCCCCATCTTAAAAATAGAGCATTGAAATGCCATTAGGATTTTCCTACCTAAAAAATGAATTCAGTGGAATTCATATTTCTAAAAATACGGTTTTGACTCATTAATTTATGGCTTTGATTGTGCTACTGCTAAACCCCACCCTCTATATCCCTCATCCACTACGACAATATTTATAGGGTATTTACCCCACACACTCCCTTTTCAAGAAGTGGTATATGAACCATGCTACAAAAGGTTCCAACATTTTACTTTGTTGTCACATATCCAACAATATCCACCTTGACAACAATTTCTACTTGACATCTTGATAACCAAATCATCACCTTTTCTACAAGCTAAGTAAATGAAAACACCATTTTAGCTTCTCTAATAATACCAATTTTTTGAACATATCAACACTATTTTCCTCTATGTGAACCTTTTCAAGTTCTAATTTTATTTCATCCATCACTTGTCCAACAAGATGGTACTTTACCACAATATGATTTATCTTATTATGATAATTTATATTCTTGGCCAAATAAATTACACTTGAACTATCATAGAATACCTTAATTTTGTATTGATTTCTTCCAAACTCACCCAGTGGTCCCTTTAGAAAAATTGCCTATTGACAAGGAGGATAGGTAGCCACATATTTTATCTTAGTAGTTGATGCAAAAAAACTCTTTTCAATCATTGACATCCAACTAATAATTCCACCTAAAAGTGTAAAAAATAACCAAGTGTTTATATTCTATTTCCCATATCTCCTACAAAATTAGAATCAACATATCCATAAATGGAACCCCCATATCTATTGTAGGTGATGCAAAAGTCACTTGTGCGTTGCAAGTAGTGAAACAACCACTTCATTACTACTCAATATTCTTAACATAGATTTAACATATATTTATTGAAAAATCAAACTGCATGTGAAATGACATGCCTTTTACATAAAATAACATACATTACATTTTCTATTGTACTAGCATATGGTACATTAGATATATAATCCTTTTATTCATTATTACTAGGACATAAACTTGAAGAAAGTTTGAAATGGGAAGCAAAAGGGATACTAACTCGTTTCACATAATTTATACCAAATTTGGTCAGTATCTTTTTCAAATGCCTCTATTTTGATAATCAATGCCTAGCATTTTCTCTATCTCTATGTATCTTCATGCCGAAGATTTGTTTTGCAGTGCCTAGATCCTTCATATCAACTGTCATAGGTAGGTGATCTTTTAAAGTATTAATTTATGCCATGCTTTTGCTTGGTGCAATCATATCATCAACATACAATGCCAATATAATGTATAAACCATTGTCTATAAACTTGAAGTAAACACAATGGTCATACTCACTCTTTAGAAAATTTTGGCTTGTCATGAAGTAATAAATTTTCTTGTATCATTGCTTGGGTGACTGTTTTAGCCCATACAATGATTTCTTGAGCTTACAAAAAAACACTTTTTATATCTTGTAAAAAACTTTCAGGTTGCTCTATATATATTCTCTTCTAAATCTCCATGCAAGAATGTTGTTTTAACATCTAACTTCTCCAACTCCAAATCCGGTAAAGCTACTAATGCTAAGATAACTCAAATTGAAACAAGTTTAATAATTACTAAAAATATTTCATGGTAATCAATGCCTTATTTTTATGCAGATCCTTTTACCATCAATATAGTGCTATACATTTCAAATTTTCCATCAACACATATCTTTCATTTATAAACCCATTTTTAGCCAACAGGTTTTCTTCCTTTTTGATGTTCTACTAGGTTTATGACTTTTTATTATCCAAGGAATCCACTTTCTCCTACATTGCACTTTTTTGTTTGGCACTATTCACATATTCTAATGCTTCCTGATAACAATAAGGTTTCCCATAATTGGAAATCAAAACAAGTAAAATATTGTGACTATACTTACTAGGATGATGCCTAACCTATGTAGTTCTCCATACTTGCTATGGAGGTGTCTCCTCACGTTGTGACCTCCATACTGAGTGCTAAGATGTTTCCTTCTATTGATTTGAATTTTCAACATCTCCAACATCTTCATCATCAAACAATGGGTAAATCTCATCCTCTATAGAATTTGATTATGGCTCAATTTCAACCTTGACATGTTGATGTTTAGGTTCATGTTCTTCTGACATGAAACTTGACATATTTGTTAATGGTGATTTTGTGGGTAGTAGGATCCCACACTCTATGTCCCTTAACACCATCTCCTTCACCATACCCAAAAAATATATAATTTTTGGATCTTGGTTACAATTTTGAACATTGATTCTTCTTATTAAGAGCATAAGCATTACAACCAAAACATTTCAAATCTGAATAATCACATGGATGACTTATCCATTCCTCTTCATAAATATTACAATATAAATTACAATTGATGGTGAATTATTTATCATATAACATGTTGTGAAAACTACTTATACCCATAATACTTATCTAAATTTTCATTATTAAGCATGCTCTTTGCTCTCTCTAGAAGAGTAATATTCATGCAATCAACACCCCATTTTGTTGTGGTGTATAGATGGTGGTTTTATGCATTTGAGTCCCATATTCCTTGAAATAGTTCCAAAACTCCATGGTGTGAACTAACATCCACTATTTTTTCTTTAAAATTTTATTGACCTTAAAGTTTTCTTCTCAACCAAAGATCTAAATTATGTAAATACACTGAAAACATTACATTTTAATTTTAAAATATTTGACCCATACTTATCTTGAGTAATCATCTATAAATGTAACTAAATATAATGTTTCATCAAATGAAATTACAAAGATAAAGCTCCAAATATCAGAATGAATATAGTCAAGAATACCTTAACTTGATTTGATACTTTAAACTTCCATTTACATTGTTTCTCAAAAATACAGTGCTTGTAGAAATTCAAATCTAGAGATTTTAAACCATGAAGTAAATCACAATTTTAAAGTACCTTTAACACTTTCTTGCCCATTTGGCCAAAATTTAAATCCCAAAGACAAGCAAGATCTTATGTTGTTTTATATACCACAAAGCTACTTGATTGATATTTTCACTCCATTGAAATATGTAAAGGTTCTCAATTTTTAGAGCTATGATTACAACTGAGGCACCCTTAGACATCTTTAGAGATCCACTTTGACCTATGAACTTATAACCATAGGAATTTAATTCACTCAAGGAAATAAAATTTCATTTAAGTTTTGATACATATCTAAATTATATTAGAGTCTTCACTTTACCATCAAATATTTTTATCTTAATGCTACCAATCCCTTCAGTCCTGCAAGAAACATTAATACCCATAAAAGTAAAGCTTATGTCAAGGGTTTGGTAGGAATAAAACTAAGTCATATACAAACACATGTGATGTGTATAACCTAAATCTAATAACCACTCAAAATGACAAGAGGAAAAATTACAAATAGATAAAACTTTATTAGTCATACCTTCACTTGATTCTACTTCATTTCCTTCCTTGGTGAATTTTTTCTTCTTTTTGGATTTTTACCTCTTCTAATAATCCTTCTCAAGATGCCTTAATTTACTAAAATATCAATACCTTTTATTAATCTTTAATTTCTTGTGACTTATATCTATATGTGCCTCTAGCACTTTGCCCTTTGTGTCTATATCTTCCTCTAGTAGTCATATCTTCAGGCGTGGAGGTCTCTAGAATAGATTTTATTCTTGTCTCCTCAACCAAAAATGCTCTAAAAACATAATTGTATTCAAGCACATTAGTAGTACTAAGGGTAATATAAGTTACCATATGATCCCAAGAATTTGGCAAAGTACATAACAAGGTGACTGCCTTGTCTTCATCATCCACTTTCACACCAATACTAGTCAACTGGCATAATAGAGTATTGAAAATATTTAAATGATCAACAATTTTCATGCCTCATTTTGTTCATGATGTATACAACTATCTCTCCAAGTAAATATTATTTTTTATAGATTTTATTATGTATAGGCTCTCTAATCTAGTCCATAATCTTTCCACAATTATTTCTCTAGCTATGTTGAAAACAACCTCATCTACTAAATATAATTGTATCACACTAAGATATTTTGTATCAAACTCTTCCCAATGATCATCATTAGTCCACATAGTTCTTTTTTTTTTGTCTTCCCAAGGCTTTGTACATCCCTTTTTGAACCATCACATCATGTGAATTGAGTTTCTATAACTCAAATTTGTTCTTACCATTAAAATTATCCACCTAAAAAATTACATTTGAAACTTTCACCATTTGATGCTACAAAAAATAAAACCTAATATATAACACAGTTGCTGCAAAATAAGAGTAACCTTATTATGATACCACTTCTTAGGAAAGTAGACACTTTGCAAAAATAAATAACTAGTCATTTCAATAACAAAGTAAAATTTTATAATCATAAAGATAACTCAAATAGACAGAATACTAAACATGGATGAGACAAAATACCATATTTACATGGTAAACCCCTAGCAAAGCTATGGAAAAATACATGATGCAAGATATTTTTTTATTAACTCAATATTAACATATTACATACACAAATTTAATAATCTACTTTGGCTCTAGAATGATAAATATACCTAATTGGCATAGTACTATTAGGATTCATCCTAAATATAGAGTGGAAAATTGCCATTAGGATTTTCCATCTTAAAAATAGAATTTGGTAGAATTAATCTTTCTAAAAGGAGGGGTTTTAATCCTTGATTTTTAGCTTCAAGGATACTACTCTCGAACACCCACCCTCTAGACCTACCTTCCCTAGCCCACCTTGTTCCCTCCCCCTCTAGTAAGGAAGTGGATTATAAACCATGTAGCAAAAAGCAAGGTTTATTTTAAGAGGCCCTACTAGAAAACTTGTTTGAAATATCTAGAGAATCTAGGTAAATTTGATTCTTAGAGATGGAAAATCCTCTGAGGGCATTGGTGAGTGGTTAAAATAAATGGTTAAACCAAATGGTTCAAATGAATAGTTGAATCAAATCTCTAAACCTAAACCATGAATCAAAGGGATGAGATAAATGTAGGGATAGAGTGTACAAATTTAAATGATTGAGCCAAATAACTAGTTTTAATGGCTAAATTGAATATCTAAGTTGAATTTCTAAGTCGAATGATTGATATAAACTACTAAGCTGAAAGGTCGAGAAAAATAGCTGAGCTGAATGGTTGAGCTAACTGATTAAGATGAATGGTTGTGTCGAATGGTTGTGCTAAATATCTATGTCAAATGGTTGTACTAGAAAAATAGGGATGAATGGTTGAGTTGATTGGTTGAGTCAAACGATTGAGGTGAATGGTTGAGTTGAATGACATGTTGATAGATGACCTGTGCATCCATTCTACTATCCAGTTGCCTAGTCTCCATCTTTTCTCTATAAATACTCACCTCGGTCCTCATTTCTAACATTTTTCAAAACTTATTTCTCCTATCCCTAGAGATAAAATTTATTTTATAGCTATGGAAAGAAAATTTATTTTAAAAGTCCTTCTATGATCAGACATATTTAGGCTCATATAACAACTAAATGCATATAACGATTGGGTTCAGGAATACATATTTAGTAGTCTATTCTACATGCCATAATACAACCTAAACATTATGCTTTTAAAAAATGTTGATGTATTCATATGACCCAAACAAGAATATATTCACCCTGCAAGTGGATTGCAGAATGATTTTGTTCAGTACTTCACCATAAGATAGCCACAATGTCACAGGTATTCCATTTCAAAATGTAACCCCTATGAGTTCCAGATCAATTGTGATAGATGGAGACATAAATTTCTTGACAAATTTTTTTATTTGTACATCAGTCGAATCAGTGTTTACTTTTAAATTTGTTTGTATATTCAAAATTCATGTTTCAATTTTTGCAATGTATAACCTTCTTTTTGTCTTTTGTTTTAGATAGTTAAAAGAGAGGTGTTCACATTGAAGACATTAGTCACCCTTTTTTGAAAGCAATGGTTTAATTTTTCCAAGCCAGAATAGTTTGTAGGGAAGACCTATTTTTTACCTATTGGGCACTAGTTTACATTATCTGGACTATTTTCAAATATAAATTTGATTGGTGCTCTTTTATTTCCTCTAGAATGAGACTTGAATTAAATTCTACTACTACCAATCCTAGTTCCACTATTTATTGTTCTAATTTTAATATAAAATTGTACTATGAGGCTTTCTTTGACCTCCAAAAAACATAGGGTCCAACGATGCAGGATCTAAAATTGTTGACAAACTCTTTGTATGTGGATGAATAGGATATTAGTTTATATTTTCATTTGTTGATTTAGATTCTAGCATTTAATATTTATTTTTTGTTAAATGGTTACCAAGGTAAATATTAATAAATGTTTAATCTTTATTTTTTACAGTAGACAGATAAAAATGCATGCCTCAAGAAAATAATTTACCTCCAAAGTATAGCTTAAAACTACAATTAAAAAATCTATAGATTCAAAGTCTATAGAATCATCCATGGTTTTATTTGGTGTCCTCTCCACATGCAGATTTTCCATTTAAAAATTTCAAATGAGATTTTAATTTTCAACACTCAAGTTCATTGTTTTATTCTTGCAGTTGATTTGATATTAATTCGGATGGTGGAATAACCACCACCACAAAAAACAATAACATCTACTATGCCTTATGTACCTTCTATGGAAGGTATTCTACATTACATATTTTGTTTTTTTTTGTTTTTTTAGAATTTGATTATTATTTTTTAGATTGAAAGTTTATGTAAAGTACCATCTCAAAACACCACTATGACTGTCACTCATAATACCCTGTGTACTTTGGATGATATACTATCTCCAAATACAAGTACTAAACTTTAAATTTCAATTTTGCATATAACTTTATTTTTTTAGTTTACTTATTTTCTAAAATAACATACATTTTGTAAGCCATCCTCTATCTGTGAGGAAGATCATGCCACTGCCTCTGCTCCTAAAGGCATTTCATGTAAGGGGGAAGGCTCTTCAAATTAACACTACCACAATGAACAACAACATTGTAAATATTAGGTTCTGAATTCCCCTCTTTCTCTATTGGAGGTTTATAGAGTGTGTAGGGATTGACTTCTTTTCCAAAAATTGAACTTGATGAAGAATATATGGGGTTCAAAAGTGGCATTGATGTTAGAACTAATTTTAATCCTCATGATTTTATCCAAGGAGAATCATCACATGTTCATGCAATTGCTCAACATGAACCTTCAAGTACATCACTGAACAGCCCCACTCTAATAGAGAATGTTATAAACTCTGATGGTGCCCTTACATCTTTTTCATTCAATAATTTGGTAGAAGATGGTATTACTGCTAGTATTTAGGAAGGAGTAATTGATGAAATAACAAATTTACATGTGTAGAAGACTAGGGTGAAGACCCTAATAAAATAAATAAATGACCGTTAATACAACCACTCTGAGCGAGAAAATTTATTTGCATTGGTACAACAGGAAACTGCAAAGATTGATGATTTATTTGTCAAAGATAAATCTAGGTCAGTTACTATTGCTAATATTTAAAGTGATAATGTGTTAACTATAATGCTTAACAGATTAGAGAAATTAAATGCAAAAGGCCTAAAATATTTTAATGAATGAGTGAAAGACATCAACCTTGTTGTGATTGACAATGCAGAGTAGGAATAATATTTGGTAATGTATATTCATTTTAATCAAATTTCATGCCATTATTAATTTTTTTCACATCTAATTACATTACATTTTAAAATGCAAGAAAAATATGCGAACATGAAAAAATAAGTCGAGGTCCTCAATGGGCATCTAAAAAATGCATGAAAAAGTTTACAATCTGTCATTCAATACAAGTTCTTTTGTTGAATAATCAGAGTAACACACTAAAAAAAATTATTAAGGAGTAAGGATTGGATCTCAATGCCTTATTTAAGTAGAAGATAGTTGCTGATCCAAGTCTATTTTTTGTAGGATATGCTAGAAAGGAGGATAGGGAAAATATTGAACGTCTTAATGTTGTGGCTATGGACCTTGAAAATGTAGGGATATTCAAGAACAATAGTGGCATAGAGGATGTGATTGAGAAAGTAGTTGAAAAAGTGGTTAAGAAAGAAACTAAAAAATTGGTTGAGAAACTAGATTAGCTATTGATAGTCTCTTTTAAGCTTTTATATATTTGAAAATAATGTTTTCTTTTAAAATATAAATTATGAATGACAATTTCAAGTTTTTATATGCAGTGATCAATTTATTGAGTTTTAATTACTGGATGAACCACCTAGATTGCAATTTCAATTTCAATTTTATGATGTTGTAAACTTGAATGGTGTTAGGCCCTCTTTTGATATTTCTGATGCACTTGTGAAATTCACATTTCAAGATAAATGGAGTAATGTCAACATATTCCTTTATATAGTGTTCTACCTAACACAATCATAATGTATTAGTCTTATGTAGTCATCACTTAGCAAGAAATATATATAAATACATTTAATAAAATGTATAACAGTTATTGCATGTTATGATAAAATAATGATTTATTTTATGTAGAAGATCTCTTATTTTTTATATTTAGATTGTTTCTTCTAAATCATGATTTGAGATCATTAGAGAAGAACATTCATTTTTGGTAGAGGTATGTGTTGAACATAGTATTTTGATAGTCAACAATAATGAGGATTCAAAAAAGTTAAATATATGCATGATTTATTGTGATCATGAACTATAAAATAGGTTAATGGATTGTTTAATGTTATGAGGATGTTTAGATACATAAGGACTCATGAAATCAATTTTATTCATATGAAAATTGGTATAAACAAGAGATAAGGTCTTTATAAATATGTGAAAAGGTTATATTTTATTTGATCACTTTATTATGAAAATAATCAATTTTAAGGGATCTAAACATTTGGACAACTTTTTAAATATAGGCTATCTACTCCATAGGAAGAGATAGCCTATACGACTCTATAGGGAGGTACTATATAAGCCCTATCTAGTACCTATGTAGTGCATATATAATAGTTCATTGTTACATAAAATATCCAAGGTTTAGGACTATGTTCATTCACTTATAGGAGTTTATAGAATTAAATTAAAACTTTAAACCAAAAATGGAAAAGGAACAAGTAGTGTTCAAATTAAAATGTAAGTTTAAAAAAATGTTTATTAGCTCTAATGTGAAATGTAACGTATTGAAATTATATAGAAAGTTAAATAATAGATCATAAAATAAGTATGAAAAATATCCATACTTTATAGAAGTCGTAAATTGATTAAAATATAAATTATGGTTAGGGATATAAACTTGTACCAACAATTCATTTACTTTAGTCTGCGTTATATTTCAGTCAATTATAAGAACATGAAGACATAAATGATTTAAAAAATAAAGATCCACTATGTATTGTGACAAGGTCAAATAAGATAGACAAGATCATAGTGCATCATTGTCTAACACTATAACTTTGTCTAAACACACTATGCACTAGATATAAAAATATGGGCTCATTTTCCCCCATTAGAACTTTTTCTTATGTAAGAAAAAAATTATATCTATTAAAAATATGTATCAAAGACATAAAGAACCATATTAACTTATAATGTTGCCCCTAACACAATCATAATATATTAATCTTTTACATACATCACTTAACAAAAAACAAGGAAATAAATTTTAGAAAACATATAATAATTATTCCATATTTTGATAAACATGTGGAATTGAAATTCGTAAACTCTATTTCTAAATTTTGGTAGTTGAAAGAATTATTCACAAACCTGATCCTTGATAGTGATATTTGCATCTATCGTGTCAATGCCATATTCAATGTCATTATTTCCATATTCTTAATTTTTTGATGTATTACCAATTCCTCTTCTTTCAGTAAGAGAACTCCATGTCACCATATCTCTTTTATATGGAAACATATCCACTGCATAACATGAAATATATAATCTCAAATAGATTTTTAAATTTCTATCCAATCTATTTCAAAGTTTTGAATTTATGAAAGATAATGTACTAAATACTATTTCATCTTCCACTAAGCCCAAAATCATTGTTTGATAGAGCACATACATTAAAAAATATTCACTTAGACTTTTTAGTAATATACTACTAGGATAAACTTTTTTCTATAGTCTTGTAATTACCCTATTTTTTATTGGTTCGCGTAGAAGATGATATTGATCAAATATTGTAATGCCAAAATGGGTTGACTAGGATGTCAGTAAATCCTTTCCTAAAATACTTATTATTTCTACTCCATTCACCTGTACAGATATATAGAAATGCATTACAATATAATGCATGTATTTCTAAAACAAACTATTAACTATATTTTGATTGATTTTACTATTTCAAAAAATGGAAATGGCAACTGCCATGTTCTCCAACCAATCATCCCTTTTAAAATGATCTCTGATCTCTATAGATAAGTTTTGGAAAACTATAATTAGTTTCATCTAGGTTTCAGATAGAGCAGTGTCATACAAAATACATGTTAAGGGCAGTTCGTTATTCAACTCCCACAAGATAATGGCTTTTGTAGAAAGTGTGCATTAGAATCTCCTTTCCATTAGCAATGACACAAACATGATAATTAGTATTCAACTTCAAATAACTTTTAGATATTTGTGAATTTGTCAAACATTACCAACTACTAAAAATAAGGTCTTGAAACATTTCATTCAAAGTGTATAATATGTCTAGAGATTGACATACTCATTTTCTTTAGCATTAGAATAATTCTACATAAAGTCAGTAGTGTTCCTAAATCTATTGAATAGTACAATGAATATTTTGTCTTATCAATTTATCTATGATATTTATATATAAAACATACTAATGATGGATATTCTTCAAATATTTGGCAAACAGATTCATACATATAAATCCACATTATATCAACATCTTTCAATAGATTCTTACCATCAGTCACTCCTATTGTAAATATTTGGAACTCTAAATTTTCTTTTCACTACTTGACCTATAAGCATGTAGGTCACAAATGAGTTCTTCCACTTTGGCTAAATTAAAAGTTTTGTTAATCATTTTGTATGGAAGATTCATCATATGAGCCATGTAGTGAGTTGGAATCATATATGAGGAAACTATTGTTTGTAGCCAAACACACAAACCATTTTTATGACTTTGCATAAGTGATGCACCATCAACCTGAACACACCCCAGCTTTGTAGCTATTACATAATCATCCATTTTATCTTTATTTTTCAAATTCGATACAACTAATTTGTGAATATTTTTTTCATTCCAATTTTTTACCATTTTATGAACTGCTAGTAAATGAAGTTTCCTTGAATAGTTCTCAAAACTAAACACATGAATACAAACCCATACTATGTTGTTAATTGTTGTGACCTCATCGATGGATAGTAAGATAAACATCGATTTTTGAACAATTTATTTCAAATCTTCAATCTCAATCATTGCTAGACATTTTGTCATTTTCCAAGCACTACTATCCGATCAATGTGATTGTGAATTATCGAAAAAATCATTATGTTCAAAAAAATTCTTATAATCTAAAAATCTAGAATATGTCTACCTTTTTGAAAATATGGTATATAGTAGAGAACTGTATGTATTTTGCTTTCAGATGGGATTGCTTAACTTTTTCAAAATTTCCTTCAATTATTCCCCCTTTCTCCAAAAGATGTTTTCTATGTTTCTTATCATTTTCATGCTCCCATGCATATCTTACATGCATGCATTCTTCTTCAATTTTCCACCTATGTCTTCTTGTTATCACACCATCTACATGCTTCACTGTCCCATATACTTTTCCATAATGTTTCTCAGTCGTATCTAATTTCAATCATATTCTGTATTATGTTCATATTTTTCAGCTATATATTATGCATTTGCATTCTTTTGAAGTATCATCAGTATTTTTAGGCTCTACAAGTTCTATGAAGAAATTTTTTGTCGCCTAGTCCACCTTAAAGGACCTTCTAATTATCCATTTACTTCTCTTCCTTCGGGAAGACTTTTGAGTGGAGGTTTTAGCTAAACTTTTTGTTTGGTGAGATGGTCGAATCTCTTCTACCACTTCAGTCTCATTATTGTTTTCATAAAAAACCAGAGGAACGTCTTCAAGTGGTGGCATGTCGTCATCTAAAAAATCTTTAGGGGGTGATATGTTATTTTGGTTGATTCTATCTGGTGAGATAACAATAAAGATTTATGCATGTAAAATTAATTTAATGTTATTGAACAATTGAAGTCAGATTTATGACAAACTAAAAAAAACTTGGATTTTGAGTGCATTGTGATTATGTAAACTTTTTGATTGGGTCTTTAAAATAAGATAATATGGATAATTTTCTTGACAATTATCCTATCCTTCTACGATTCCCACTAGATGCCATGATGACCTATGCTTTTTGGCTCTATCATTCGATACTCCCATTCAGTACTGTCATTTGATAAAAGAGATTCACCTCTAGTTCACCATTTCCCCACCCAAAACTATTGTTTAGTTTTACCATTTAGCTATGTCCTCTGACTTGTCATTTGTCACTGACTTTTGAATCTGTTGTTCGGTACTGTCATTTGGCTTTGTCATTCGATCGTGTCGTTCAGTTTTGTACTCCTTCCATTGCAGTTCTACTTGTTCTCTTGGTTGATATAGGTCAAGCGTTCAAGTGTTATACTATATATATCTGACGAACTTAAGTGTAATCTTATATATCATTGTAAATGGTTGGCGAGCCGACTCTCCAAGAAAAAAATATCCGTAAAATTTTGACGATCCGATCCCATCTACCAACCATAAAAAATCACCAAAACAAAAATCTTAAAATGAAATATTCGTGAATTAACGAATATTCGTCGCTAAAAAAAACCTACGAAAAAGACCCAACAATAAACTTTGTTGTCACATATCTGATATTTATTGATTGTCCCTTTTTCTCTATGTTTTGGTTTCTTGTAGGAATTGGCCCTTGGTTGTGCCCCAACACAAATTCACAACTGCAACCAAAAACATTTTACCCTATTCAATAAAAAAAATTAAACCATGATTAATTTTTTTGTTGAGAAGATGAAGTGAACTCCAAATCTTATTGCGCAACACAGATTCACAACTCCAACCAAAAACATTTTACCCTATCCAATAAAAAATAATTAAACCATGATTAATTTTTTGTTGACAGGATGAAGTGAACTCCAAATTTCATCCCCGATTGGATGGCGTGACAGGTAGATTGATCGGAATCTTCAGCATGTGGTCTCCAACTCGAAATCTTCACCTTGCCAGCCTAAGGTCTGTGGCAATTCCTGACTTGATATTACCTTTGTAAAATACTGAAGAAAAAACTATAATATATGAAGACGGGACACGCAACTATAAAATAAAAAATATATAAAAAATCCGAAAGCCAGCTATTATTACGTGCAAGGAGCCCTATTCGATGTAAACTTCCTTTTAAGCTTTATTTCATACAGTTTCCAAGGTTTAAGCCTAGCACTGAACAAATTTTTAACATTAGGTTTTTAGCAGCTATGTAATACGAAAGATTCTTGTTTAGCCGGCCATCGTAATCTTTATTATATTAGAGCGAGTAAGAAGTATTCTTTCTCTTCATATATATACTGGTACATCGACAGAAGTTTATACTGTAATATTTCTCTTTACTAGGTCAGAAATTATAACAGGTACATCTATAATGGCCTGCTTTTTGGTTCCCCTTCTTTTAGTTTTGTTAGTGCCCATAATAACAGCAGACACAGATGCATTGCAGGATTTCTGTGTAGCTGATACTACCTCCTCCATTTTCTCGAATGGGTTTCCTTGCCTTAATCCCAATGACGTTGCTTCAATGCACTTTACCACATCCAATCTGAACAGCCCAGGAAATGCATCAGGCAATCAGTTCGGAATCAGTGCGAGTCTCACAACTCCACACGTCTTACCGGGCATGAACACGCTGGGAATAGCAATGTTGCGTGGAGATTTTGCGTTGGGAGGATTGGTGCCCCCTCATATCCATCCAAGGGCTTCCGAAATGATCTTTGTCTTGCAAGGGACTCTCAACGTTGGCTTCGTAGACACCAACAACAGGCTTTTCTCTGCCCACATTAGGTCAGGGGATGTGTTTGTGATCCCCAAAGGCATTAATCATTTTGTACAGAACATCGGAAACACAACTGCCTCTATGATAGCAGCTTTTAACAGTCAGGCGCCGGGTTTCTCTATATTTCCCTTGGCTACTTTCGCCTCTAATCCGGCTATTCCCAACGAGGTTTTGGCCAAGTCATTCAAGATTAATGTTAAGGAGGTGGATCAAATCAGAAAGAGCCTCGGTGGCAACTGAGCAGTCGATCTGTTAATGGGGAATTGGGTTGTCCATGATTGAGACCAATCAAGATAGTTTTTGGATATAAGATAGGAAAACTGCATCTTACTTTTGTTTCAAATGTATCTTTTAGTGTGTGGATCAGGGGTGTTACAAGAATTACATTAGCTTTTCAAGCCTCTTTCAACAAGATAAGTACCTTTCTGAGCCTCTTCTGTGCCTCGGAGTTTGGGATAAGCAGAACCTTAATGAAATTTAAGGAAATCTCTATTTTAATTGTGTTGAAGATTATGCATATCTCTATTTAAGATCTACTTAAATAAGATTTTGTGAATGTTCGTTTCAAATGGAGAAATAATAGCGCACACTCGTTTTAATATAATATGTAAAACAATCCTGTGTTCAATTATTATAATTATACATGCGTTACAATATGTTGACACTATGAAGTTCGATTTAAACTTATCTTAAGTTATTTTAAAATCATCTTGTAAGTTACAAAACAAGAAACTTATAAATTTCAAATCAATCTGACTTTAGTCCAACTTAAAATTTAACTTTAATGTATATTTTATATAAAGACCAGTTAAAATCAACCAATATCTGTTTGTAACCTTAAAAAGAGAAATTAGTAGGAGACTTTAAAATCTGACGTTAAGGTACTTTAACAGGTAACATTATAATCCAGCTCTATTTAGAATTTTCAACGTTAAGATTTTAGGTTTATTTGGACGTTATAATCTGAGTATGATATTTGATGTGAGTGCGGCATTAAGTAATCAAGTTTTTTAATACCATCCCTGGGCCAAGAAGAACGTTATTAGAATCTGGGATCTTTACCCTTGGTTATCTGAAGCTTCTAGTTGCATTGAGAGGTGGAAAAATGCCACCAATTAAACAATGGCTTTCCATAGAATATATGGTCGAAAACTAGGTTCTTTCCGTCAGAGATTTCATATGGCTTCACACCTTGAATTCATTCGAGCTTCACAACATTTGGATCTTTCACCTTTCGATGAGAATCTACAAAAGCACACTATATTATAGTGGCACAAGCTGAAGGTAGAGGAGATTTATCAAGCTCATGGAGCCTAGATTCACACCTACATACAGTGGTTGAAAATAATAGATAGAGATTTGACTAAATTTTTCACTTTGGTTCTTTCCGGGGATTTAAATGATCATGTGAAATCCATTTATGAAATTAGTTCTCATCTTAAACATCTTCTGAAATTTTAGAAAGCCTTTGTTGCTTATTATCACGGTGTGTTTGTTGCTCAACCTTCCAACAAGATCGTGCTCTTGATAAATGCCTCAAATGTGGTTCCTTGTAAGGCGATAGAGTGGAAACTGGTGGCATGTGTTTAACTTCTATCTATTGAGTAACTCTAGGAGGCAGCTATGCAAATAGTAGTTGACAAAGCCCTAGGTATTGATCGGTTTCCCTACAAATTTTGTCATAATTTATAGGATATAATTGGTCTATATTTTCACAAAGTGTACTTTGAAGTTGTTCAAGCCCATTCCCTAAAGAAAACTTGTTAATAAAGGTAATATCAAATTCAGTCTTAATTCTCAAAACTTGTAGATTATAACTACTTGGTGGCCTATTACTCCCTCAATGCCTCTTACAATTTTTTTTTTAAAAAGCTATCATTCTTAAGGTTAGATATTTACTACCTCTCATTGTTCACCTTGAGAAAACTAGTTTCATTTGCAATAGATATATCCTTGATAACACTATTTATGTTTGTGAAAAGATGGAATAGGCCCAAAGGTCTCATACAAATGTTTCGATTATTAATATTTACTCTAAAAAAGCCTATGAAAAAATGGAATATGCCTTCATTTTGGCAATGCTTCAAGCTTTAATGTTTGGCCCTATTTTTTTTTACTATAGTTAATTTTTTTAGTATGCAATTTCTTGCATTACCATCAAAGCCATTCAAACTAAGTTGTTTTGTCTATTTGATTTCATTCGCCAAGGTTTACCTCTAATTCCCTCTCCCTATGTTTTAATTTTTGAAGGATTCAATTACTTCTTACAAAATTATACTTATAGAGAGTTAGTTAAGAGGATCTCACATCGTCAGTCTCACAAACATATTGTCAATGTGCACTTTGTTGAGTATTACTTATTCACATTGGCTAAAGAGGAAGACTCCATCTCCAATACTATGGAATGTTTAGATGTGTTATTCTTAACTTTTGGCTACTCCATTTAATGTATAAAAACATAGTGCTACAAGTAGTCTTTCTCTCTCTTTCCTTCCTGGTTGCTTCAGTATAGGTGGAATTAGATTCAACTTGGGGATCAATTTAAGTTTCTTGGTATCCATTTTACCTTTCAAACTACTACTTAAAATCTATGGCATCATGTGGTTCAAAATATTGAGGAACTAATTAGCTACTGGATATTCAAACCACTCTCCTTAGCAAAAAATTATCAAAAAAAAATTCAAGGTGTTTTTTCCCACACATGTATACTACTCCCCTTATTGGGATCCTTCTAACACTACCAATGCCAAGCTAGAGAAAATTTGGAGGGACTTACACTAGGCAAGCTCTAAAATGAATACAAGGTTTCATTGAGTTTCTTGGGATATCTATTGTAAGCCAAGATTTTTAGGAGGACCTGATCTTTTAGATATTAGAATTGAAAACTATTCTTTATGTGCAAAATAGATCATTCATGCATTGGATAGTAATGAGTCTTGGAAAATGATGCTCAAGAATTAAATCACTCAAGGTGGTCATATGGGAGAGGGAACTTACAATGGCTTGAATCTCCAAACTCTTCTACTCACATAGGTCCCTATCACCACAATCATAACCTTTGTTACAAAGCACATCTTGAAGTCATGGGTGCTTCTCAAAAGGTAATTAATTTTGGATGGAGACAGTTTTATATTTGACTTCTCTCTCTCAATTCTCACTTTTTGTGATGGTCACTAGATCTTAATTTTCATTAGGTTCCTTTTGTTATTGTGCATTGGATTAAAATTCTTTAGCTTTTTATAAAATGTATCAAAATTATCTTTGAATTATTTTATAAGAAAACTAGAGATTCGGTGCCTTGGCATATCTTAAAGAATAAATTCTAATTACATGTTAGTGATCAAGAGTCCATCTTATAAATTTATAACATCATACTTGAGATTCATCCTCATAAGATGGGTCTTCAAACACCTTCCAGATTTTGGAGTAACTATAAATGGGTTGTTGAGAGCCCCTTCCATTAGTTAAAACCCTAGTTATGTTATCAAATACTCTCTCTAAAATCTCTTCATGTTGATGGTCCTAATGCTAAATGGAACGCTGACTCCACATAACAAGTTTGGAGAAAAATATTTGAATGTGTGTATGGTGTCATCATTAAGACAAAATAAGCACACTTTTTGTTTTGTATTCTTCACCAAGGAGTCCCAATTAGTACATGTCTAGTGTACCTTCAATGGCACATTCTTTTGATATTGTTTTGAACTAGACAAAATATTTAAAGCATATTTTTATAATTTTGTAAGCATGCCCAACTAGTGTGGTAGTGGATTCATACACTCTTCCAATCATTTTGCATGGAAGATGGTGATTTTAGGGGATTCAACCATGATTTATGCGAAATGCACTCACATTTAGTATATGTTTTGTGCATAGATTCTCTTTCATTTATGGAAGAACAAAAAATGAAAATACTTTCAATCATTCTACTCTTGATATTTTTTTTACACAACTAACAAGATTAATGCTATAATTCATGCTATGATTTAGATTTAAGTTCAACCGAACAAAGTTCATCTAAAGAACACCTACCTCTACTCTCTATTAGATCATTGGGTTAGTTCCATTTTTTATATTATTAAACTTTTTCCAGATCCCCATCATTGTCGATCTCCTCCATAAGAACATTGACATGGACAAGAAAGGATTACATGTTCCTGTAGTAAGCACTACAATGTCTCCCCTAGAGAGATTTTGCTTCTGTAGCATCGAGTCCTCAAATTGGTGGTAATGGTGCTACTAGTGGTAGTGGTTGTACTAGTGATAGTGGTGGCACTAGTTAGTTTAAGTGGTCTCCACTTCAACAAGGGAAATGGCATTTCTTGGCTCTAGCTATTTCACTTATGAGACTCGATAATTCTAAAAGAAAAGATAATGGAAAAGAAAAAGAAAAAAATAACTAAGATTATGCACTTAATCTTGTAGGCTCTCTTACTAAGATTTGTTTAAGAGGTCAAAATGATAAAGCAGATAATGCTCCACCTCCCCCCTCATCATTTAGTATTGCTCCCACTTCTTAATTTTCATTGTGGTTTGTACTAGCTTTTCTATGAATGTGGATCTAAGTTATTTCACATTTTGGTTGGAAAGTGATCAAAATTTTATTAAAATCATGGTGTAGTATTTCAAGTTATTCGTTGATGTGACTACTTCCACTCCTACTTTCATATGATTAATTTTTCCATGGTCGACTACAATTTCATAATGCAAATCATGGTCCTCAGTGGTGGAAACGACATAGTGCAACTATAATGCCTTCGCTCACAACATGATTATGCATAGAACCATAGTTGCGCCTGTTGTTTAGGCTATTTCAATATCTTTGATCCGTATGTCCAACATATTTATTGTCTATCAACAGGCGGAGAAAACATTTTTCTGTGATGTATCTTATGTTTCCTTTCCCTCTTCTTTGATTTTTGTAACAACGGTCATGCTGACTGTATATATTATTATTTGTATATTTTTAGTCTTCATACTGAAAACAGAAGCCAAAGATGCGCAAATGAGTGTTCAAAGCAATCAAGTAATGTCATCAATCATTCCTAAACTCAAACGTATATATATTTTAGAAAATTTCTAGTGTTGTTTCTTGACATAGCTTTGATGGATGCCACGAACGTCGAGCAATTGGCTGTTGGCTAGGGACTCGAAAAGCAGATTGATGCATTTAGGAATTGGCTCTGCTACAAGGGAATCCATTAAAGCCTTATGGAAAGGAGATATCTGCTGTAGAAATTTGAATAGTGGACATTTTTCAAACCAAATAAGTTCACCTTTTTCAACGTATCCTTCCAATGCAGAGATCGAATCGGCTTCCCTCCTACTTCCCAAACCCGTCAGTGATAAAAAAAGGCGAAGACAATATTGAATGCCATTAAAAATCACATTTCAAGAAGTTGGTGAGGGCTTGAAGAAGGTTGTGGATTTTGTTTTTAAAACATAAAATCAACTGATTTTTATTTTAAGATCGTATGGGACGAAAGGGGAAATTAATAAAAGCATTAGGATGGAGTGACTGGTAGATTGATCGGAGTGCCTCGCCAGCGAGTGGTGAGGACTGCAGCAATTCCTGACTAGAGATCATATTTTTAAGACATTTCAGAAAAAATTATAATAAATGAAGACTCGACATGGAAAAAAGCAAAAAACTTCAGAAAGCCAGCTCTTATCACCTCGAAGGGTGCTCTAGTTCAGAGTTCTTCGATTAGTGAGACCATTTCAACCACTCAACCAGCTCTATTCAAAGTAAACTTCCTTTTATTATAAAGTTTTGAGTTTAGTTTATTTCCTAAACTTTATTCCACGCCGTTTCCAAGGTTTATGTCTGCCACTGAACAAGTTTTTAACACAAGGTTTTCAACAGCTATGTAACATGAAAGATTCTTTTTCCCCTTCAAAGGCCTTACTCCTTGCAAAATTCAAGGCAAAAAATATATGCGAAATTTATAAAGCACTTTTTGAATAATAAGTGATGCATTACGTGGTGGATGGCTGCAATTTTTGACAAAACTTTCACTGTATAAAAAATTAAATTTAGCTCGAGTTTGATGGCTACTCTTTTATTTGATGTTCTTATTTTTGGTGAGTTTCTTATTCTTGACTGATGGTTGGTTGGTGTCTTTTTGCTGTTTTTTGGTAGAACATTTGCGGACTGGGGTTTTACATAATATTTTAAATATGAATGTGTTTCTCTTGTAGGAAATGTACTCTTGGGTTTAATGTCTATTAATGATTTAGTGTTTCTTTTGTGTTCTTCCTCTCTCATAGATTGGAATTTTAATTGTCCTAGATTTTAATCATAATTTTCATAAAAAATATTTATTCTATTTAATTTTTTTTCAAAAAAATATTACATCTTAATAAATATGAAATAGGTGTATATATAAAATATTGTTTAGGTTGTAATGTTTTTCATTATAATTGTGATGTACGAAAAACATAATATTTAACAAACAATAATATCATTCATTGTTTTTTGATCTGTTACTACAGTCAATCTGCTACGTGTTTGGATAATTGACATGTTTTTAAAAATGTTATATTTAACTTGTGTACAATTATTTATTTTTAGAATATCTATGAACTCCCATTGACTTCATTTAACTCTTGAATCTCAATAAACACATATAATAATCTTTTGAGTTTACTTGTAGCAAATCTGGTGCTACTTTCATATATTTGTATGTTGCATCTCAAGCTTTGTGCCCTTATTCCTGTCTCATTAGACTTATAGGGTCTATGATCTGGGCGCAGTCATAAGTTTAAAACCATCAATTACACTGAGGGCCACTTTCTCGGTCCTTCTATAGACCCTTTTTTGCACAATATGTGCCTAAAAGTTTGCTAATCATTATCCTAGAATCAACGTAAGCACATATCTTGTGCTAAAAAACCTTATTTATATTAATTCCTTCCAAGTCATTTCAGAGATAGAGGCATATAAGGAAAAAAAACTAGAGCCCAATCAAGTGTTAAGCACTAAGTTTCATTGTCCCCTTAATTCAAAATGAGCATCATTGATTCCTATCTATGCTGTACTTGTAATATAGCCGATCACATTAATTTTTAACCATGATCTTGTAAGAAGTGAAGGTTTAACATTGCATGTAGTTGAATAATTGATTTTAGGGAAAATGAGATTCAAAAAGCTTGCTTGAGATATTCCATCTACACACTTAGAACAATGTGGAAGTCTAATTTTGGAATGTGAGATACATACTTTGCAACCAAACATTGGTGGTTGCTTGACTCCATTTCCCTTCTTTGTTATGAATGTCAAGATAGTTTAAAAAGAAACAAATAATAAATTTGAAGAGAAGTGAAGATATAGGACAATTCAATATCAGACAATAAAGAAAACATAAAAATGCAAATTTTAAAACCTACACAGTTCATATTTAACACTTAAGGAAAGAGTCAATGCATGATTTTTTCTAGATACGAGTCTACCCAGGGAAGTAATTTTAGTCACTATTCATAGTGACAAGTCCACTGAGAAAGACTATATTTCAATTGTAGTTTGAGATATTCTACACATTCCAAATCCAGTCCCACATTCAAGAAAAAGATAATATGATATTGTTTAAACTCATTTTCCATCTCTTTACATTGAATGATAAATTAATATTTTTTTCTTGGAGTGAAATAAGCTATCTTTTAAACATGAGACGACATTATAAAGATCCATTTTTAAAATGCTATATCATATATGTCATTAGTGTTTATTTTATTTAACCTTCAAACAAATAAAACTAGAATTAGAGTTAAAATAATTGGTCAAAAGTAATTCTTTCATACATTTAACCTAGGGTTTTGCAAGCCCTATTACTCCTAGGTTTTGATCTTTTTGTTTTAGTTATGATTTTTTTATTTGCATCTCCTCTATTGTTTCTCAAAGTATTATTTTTTTCTTAATAAATTCCATGATCATATATTATTCTTAGGTGACCTATATTTCCTAACCATACAAGACATATTTATATGCCGAGTGGTGAAATTTAAAAATTCATAAAATTACCTTTTGTAGAGAACTCATACTTCAAAGACTCCAACCCTAGAATAAATACATTCTAAGGATATTTGAATCCAAAACAATATTGTAAATATATAGTTTACATACCAAGGTGAAGAGATTCCCATTCATAATGTTAATGATAAGGGTGATATTGTTGGTGAGGATAGTGATTGTGATGGTGATCATAATGATACACCATATGGTCTTATAGATCTGATTTTAAAAATATGAAAAAGAAACAATTGGATGAATTCATTATTAATAATCCTAATGAGCTTAATGCTATGATCTATTTGCTTATTGAGACCCATTATGAATGAATTATGAATAAATAAAATTTACATGAACAAGTAATTTTACTAGTTTTATTATTTATAAATCATGTGGTGAGGCTAGTGCTCCTCATGAAAATAATCAATCATGTATATCATTGTAAACATAACTATCACAACTATCTTGAATGCCTAATAAACTTAGCCATGAAATTTCATCTTTGGACATAATACACAACACTTTGGATCTATAAAATTTTGTTTTCCCATTTAATCTATTATTTCACATATTAAATTATCCAAGTGTAGTTCTTTTATAACACACATCTCCCCATTGCCTTCCTATGGTAGACTCACACTTATTGCACACTCATCCTCATTGAGATTTCTCTGAGACTTGGGCACCATTAAAATTCTTGGTGAATACCTATGCACTCAAATCATACCAAATTGAAGTTAGTTGTATTATCAGCTCACAGTCTAATGCACCTCATTGGCACTTGATCATAGACTCACATGCTTACACTTATTTGAACTATAACACATCCATGCATTAGCCTACTTCAGACTTTCAATTGACACTTCATATCTTGGCATCCATTAATTATCCAATTTGTTAGTTTATTTCCATGTACATGAAAGTTTAACATTTTCCCATCAAGGAATATGAAACAACTTGTAACCATCTTTTATAATGGATAATAGTTATAACTACTTATTATATTTGCATGCATAAATATATAACATATGCATTTAGCCAATCATCGATATGATCCACAATTGATGCCATACATAGTCCTATATATAATTATAATGATCTACACATCTACTTTGTCATACATGCATTGTACATAATTGAATTCCTTTCACTATTTGTTCTCATTGAATATAAGTTGCATTTTTTAAAGTATTATAATTCTTATTTACTCAATTGTGTGTTGTTCACATTGTCTAAGTATTTATTCACCAATTCACTCTGCATAACCATATGTGTTAACCATAACACACATTTATCCCCAATGGTCCTGGTCATGGGATCATATAGTTTTAATCTTTGGTATCAGAGTGCAACTCTTTTCTATGTCTATAAACACACAAGCCTAACTAGAGATGATAAGTATTATCAATCAGTTATGTTTCAGAATAACTTAAATAATGTCATATTAAAATTAAGATGGATGATGCTTATAAGCAACTTTAGATAGCCCTAGATGTTTGAAGGCTTAATATGAAAACACTAAAGGTGAAACACATTAATAATTTTGGCTAATTCTAGGTGTTTATGATGTAACACAACCCAATGTCTTCTGGAGCACCTCCATAGTTCAAACACACTTCAAAGTGGAATTTAATCTTAAAATCACTTTGTTCAAAGGAAAACATGATGCCATAACATTATATTCCTAGTTTTGACATTTGAAGGCATACTTATCAATCAAACATTTCACCATTCATGATAAAATCACCTTAACAGTTTTGGAGATATCTATTATAATTATTCACTAGTGGGATAACTTCAATGTGAAATGTGAACAAGATTGTGTTAAAATTGAGTCTTAGAATACCCTTGAAATTTCAATGAAGAGAAATACTATAATTTTCATCACTTTTATGATGAATACATAAATTTATGATAATTATGAAAATGCAAAGTGTAGTTGGTGGAAGACTACACCAACATATTCCATAACTATTTGGAATGCCTATGAGAGAACTAGAGTGAATAACATAAGGTCTTGAATTATATCAATAAACTCTCAACTTGTTTTTGTGTAAAGATGGAATTATTGAATTATGGCACTCTAAGGTAAGCCTATTATTACACTACAAATTTTGAATCAAAGAAAAAGTTAAGTAAACATCTCGCCTATTCATCTTAATCCATGCATAAGATTCAACCTACTCATCATTCCTAATTATAACCTTTTTCATGAAAGAAAAGTAATTATAATAAAGGACAGCCATCAAAGAAAACTACACAAAATTTGAAGGCACTTGTGCCTTTTACATAAGATAAAGGAAATAGAAAGTTTGGTTTAAAATTGTGCCATTTTCATCACTCACACACACATGATTACTCTAAATGTCATGCATAAAAATAATTAATTTCCTAGTTTACATTATGTCCCATGGAGATGAACAAAACTAATACATATGTGACTTGTTTAAGCTCCAACACCAATGTGATACGCACTTATAAGGAGTGTGAAATCATCTTCCACAAAAATTTTTGGGTTAAGGGTCAACCTCTCCATGTCACAATGAATAATGACAGTCATAAGAAAATCATTTCATAGTGCCTTGACCTTATCATTATTACACATCCAAACCATATTCATTATGGTGGATTTAGTAGGGGAATGATACACAGTTTTGGTTGTAATGATCCTTATAGTATAAAGTCAAGCCAATTGAAGAGATCATCACTTGTGACATCATGCATATCTCTAACATCATTTTGGAAATATCATAATTTTAAGACTACGAAGGTATATATCAATCCAAGCCACATCATTGGATTGTTCACACATTATATCACTTCTTTAACCTTTTTGAGTCATCGCACACATTCAAAGTCACCTTGGTCTTTGCCAATAAATTCCACAAACATGTTGCTCCCATAAAAAATTTAGTGTTATCCATGGTTCATCTTGACACACCTATGTGAGAGATAAAGAATGATCTGGTAGCACATATTGTGTGAGCAATATTTTTTAAAAAAATCTCAACAAGTTACTAAATCAACATGATGAATCTTTTGAAAATAATTAATGTTACATTGATTTGGATTCTAGATCTCCTCTTAAAAATAATCCTTTTGATCATGGATGAATTTGGGAAAATGATTAAATTTGATGTCAAATAAAAGAGTTCCTAAATAAGTTCAAGATCAGACATATCTCTTTTTCTTATGAAAGTTCAATAGTACTCGCAGCCAAGAAGGATGGGTTATGGTGTCTCTATATAGACTATTGTGCACTCAAAAACATCAAGGCAAAGAATCAATATCCACTATCATGTATTGATGAAATTTTAGACTAGTTAATAGGTGCACAATACTTTATGAAGATGAAATTGAATTTAGGTTACCATAAAGTTCAAGTACATCCTAAATAAGTCTATAAGAGAACATTAAGGATATTTCTCACATAATTGAGGATCTTTCTTGGACTCAAAAATTTTTACCATAGATTTATCCTTGGTTTCTCTCACATCTCTTGGTTGCTCACATAGATAACATGTGAAAATTCAAAATTTACTAGCCTCATGCACAACAACACACTTATAAGGTATTCTATGTAATGCCCATTTGAAACATTTTTACTTGTAAATCTTAGAATTTCACACTCATTTAAACTTCACATCAATGTATTTGATTATCCACTTGATGCAATACTCATGTAATAATGACATCTGGTCGCATAACATTAAAAACAATTAGCAAGATGGTGTAAAGGTACTCCACCTATGAAAAAATATTAATGTTATTATGCATTAAATTAAGCAATGTCATCACTACATCTTGGGGAAGGATATAGTTGGTCATTCTTATCACAACCCACTTCAGTTCCTACAAAAAAAGTAAGTTGGAAAATTTTCAACACATGAAATGGGTGACTTACCTACAACAATTTCATCTCGTGATCAAGGATAAGAAAAATAATGAAAGCAAGGTAAAATTTTTCCTTAGTTGATCACCATTTCACATGCTTATTAGAGTATTGGATAGATATATGCATAAGTTAGTAGAATAAATATCTCTTTACTTAGTTGATTAGGACTTCATAGACACTTATGATAGCCTTATTCAAGGTAAACAAGTTTAATAGTTCTAATTTTCCAACCAAATTATCTATAAGCTTAGGCATATCTATGTTCCTACTGGGGTACCTTGTCATAGATTCATCTACTAAGTGCACTACACCAAGACCAAGGGAAACATCAAAATAAAAATTACTCTAACAACATTTTAGTTAGACTTACACTAGCCACACATATACACAAATTTAGAGTACCACATCAAGTCTTTGCATTCCTTGTTGCATTTCCAAACCCACAAACATGAATCTAGGAATTTAAACACTTCTACTAATTCCATATAGACCATGCAAATCTATCATTACAAATTTAATGACTAGGTTTCCTATAACAAGACACCAACATGATGTCATTTTCATTATAGTGGATACATTTTCAAAGATGATTATCATGGTTTCTTTTAAGGAAGACTGTAATGTAGTTTTTAGTGTGTAAACTATATTCAACCATGTTTGGGTTGACTTTGGAATCCTAACATCCATCATATTTGATCAATATCAATGTTTTATGAGTGAATTTTTACAAGCATAATTGGACTTGATGAGAACATACCTAGACAGGTCTAATACATTTAATCCATAGATAGATGGGCAAACTAAATATATGAATTAAACATTTGATCATATTCTATGAATGTACAACCACACAAATGTTTACACTTGAAATGATAATATCTATAATATTCAACATGCCTAAAATAAAGTGATTTTCATATCTACATAGAATAGTCCATTCCAAACATATCTTGGGTTCCAACCTTTGGCACCTATAGACATATCCTACACATCAAACATTGATTCATAGACATAAGCATGAGAAGAAGACAAAGGTTAGAAGTTCTTCTTTCACCATAAAGAATCTATTCATCATTATATTTAAACAAAACCTTTCTTATACATAAACAAAGAATAAGGAGTTTCAAGCTGTGCATCACACACCTCATGCATTTTGATTTGGTGATAAAGTCTAGTTGCACATTTAAAATAACAATTTTTAGAGTGAATCTAAATAAGGACCATTTCATGTGCAGTCGACACAATGGAGGAATATTTATTGATATAAGGTGAAAATAGAATACCATGTGTGATTTGTGTGTGTCTCGATTTCCACTCTAGAGTGAATTGACTAAATGAAGCGCCTTTCACATGAAATGAAGGAAAACATGGTAGATATAAGGGTAGGTTACATGTTGGACTAATATGTGTCATATTATTGGTGTTCCTATATCTTTTTGTAGAGAAAATTCATATTAGAAGGTCCACTTTGACATGCAAATGAATGTTTTGTCAATTTAGGTCTAGGAGACATAATAAAAGACCACCACATTTTTCATTTATCTATGTCTATGCTTCATTTCTAAATTATAATCATAATAATGGATCACATCACATATTAGATTAAGAGGAAATATATTACAATTTATGGCTAGGGGATACATTAGACTAACATGTGCTAATTTGACTAAAAGGGGCCTCTTTCATATGATATTAATGTAATAAATGAATATTTATAGATACGTGGATAAAATATAACACCATTTGTCATTTTTATGTGTTCATGTATCCTTTATAGAGTGAAATCGACTAAATGTAGCCAATCTTACTTTAAATTAGGGCAATAAAGGAAGTTTTAATAGAAGTGGATAAATTAGACCACCATGTCTCATTTTTCTATGTTCATGTATCCCTTTAGGATTTAATCATAATAACATGGATTATTTCACATGTAATGGAGGTAATATTTGTCAATTTAGGAATAGGGATCATATTAAAGACCACTAAATTAATGAAATATAATACTATCAAGACAAAAAAAATCCAATAGGCCAAGATTATGAACAACAACTAGTATTAATTTGTATTGAATGATTAAAATAATTTAAAGCCATGCATAAATAAACCTCAAATCAGAATTGGAATTGACATACAAAATTCATAACTCTAGAAATAATAAAACTTGACTTGTTATTTTTAGTCTCATTTATTTTCAGTAAGTTTTGCATGTAAGCACAAGGAGCTCTAAAAATCTCCAAACATATACTAAACTCTAAAATTAACTAAAGTTCAAGTTTGGTTACAAAAATATATAATTTATAAATTTATAAAACCCCTAAAAATAATTTTAAATGATAATTTTGAACCCTCAGATGGTCACGTATGGCCTCCAAAAAATATCAAAAACCTTGAATAAATAGAAATCCATTTATGGCTAAATAAAAAATTTTGATCCAATTTTTTTGACATGAAGATAGGTTGAAACATATATACATATCAAAAGTTATGGCCTCTAAAAATTTAGGGCTTTTTTCTACATCATTCTCCTCTTGTTGAAAATAACTCAACTCTTACAAGTTCCTTTGATTATACTGATCCCATTTGTTATTATCAATAATTTTTAGCTAACATTATTTAATGCAAGTGTTGTCTTCTTGTTTTAATATTTACCACTATATTAATTACCTATCATAAGTTTCTTACCTTATATTTAATATCTTTTTATCTAGAACTTGCACTATCTTTTCTTTCTTTTTCTGGCACCTATTGCTTCCAATCTACTTCTTCATCTTCTTTATTTTCATTATCTTCTCCATGGAAATCATATAAATCTGAAACATTAAATACTAGAGAGATATCAAAATTATGTGGTAAACTCACCTCATAAGTCTTGTTGTTTACTTTCTTAACAAATTTTCATGGTCCAATTTTCTTGTACTTTAGCTTATTGTATGTGCCTTCTAAAATATCTCTTTCCTTAAGTAATTCATCACTAAATATATTTTTTCAAATATTTTTGACCTTCTTCTAATATAATCTAGTGCTTTATAATTCTCATTACTTTTCTGTAACTTTCTTCTTACTTCTTTTAATTATTGTATATATTATGAAAATGCTTCTACATCACCACTAACATGTTCTACAATTAGTAACTATACAAAATTTAAAACACTCATAGGATTTATTCCATAAAATATCTAAAATATGTATTTACATATTGGTCTATTCACTAAACTATTATATGAAAACATTCCTTGTGGTAAAGCCAAGTCCCATTGCTTGGGCTTCTATCCAACTATGCATCTCAACAAATCTTCCAACCTCCTATTTACAACTTTTATCTATCTATCTATTTGGGGATGGTATGCACTATTGAATTATAACTTAGTCCCATCTTCCTCCATAAAGTCTTCCAAAAATTAATTATAAATTTTGTGTCCCTATGTGATGTAATATCTTTTTGAACAACATGTAATCTAACAATATCCATAAAAAATAATTTTACAACTCTAGTAACATCATTGGTTTTCTTACATGCAATAAAATGAATCATCATAAAAAACCTATCTACAACAAAAAAAGTTGAATCATTACCTCTCTATATGTTTCATAATTCCAACACAAACTCCATACTCAAATCTATCCATGGTCCCCTTGAAATTGGTAATGGCATGTACAACTCTAATATTGTGTGTGTCATTTTCCCCCTAACATATCTTGCACCTTACAACATATTTTTTCACATCTCTCTTCATCTTTGGACAAAAATACTTATCCTCTAGCAAAGTTATTATCTTTGTCTTACCAAATTGTCCATCCAAACCACCACTATGAAATTATCTTATAATATTCTCTTTTAGAGACCCAATTAAAATACATATTTGTGATCCTTTGAATAGATAACCATCCTGCATAATATAATCTTCATATACATTACTTGTATCACCTATCAATGGATTCTTGCATTGTTCAAATATATTGTAGAAATATATATCAATATCATATACTTATTTAATAAATTAAAATCCAAATACTTCACTCACCATATTAGTTATCAACCCCATTCTCCTGCTTAAAGCATTAGCTACCTAATTCTATTTTTTTGATTTATGCTTCAACACAAAAGGATAACCTTGTAAGAAAGACACCCACTTTGCATGCCTAATATTTAAATTCTTTTGAGTGTTCACATAATTTAAGCCTAATGATCAATAAATGTGAAAAACTCCTTAGGCTCTAGGTGATGCGTCCAATGTATTAATAATTGTGCAATGGCATAAAATTTAAAATGATATGTAGAATATTTTATTCTTATCTTATTTAATGTTTCACTAAAATATGATATTGGCTTCACTTTTTGACTAAACACATCATCAATTCCTAGAAATAAAACATCGCAATCAACCTCAAACACTTTACCAAAAGTTGGTAATTCTAAAATAGGTGTCTCCATAATTTTCTTCTTCAACAACTCAAAGTTTTTTTTTGCTGCCCTTATTCATGCAATTTCTTTTCCTCTCATACAATTTGATATTGGTACAATAAGTGTTACATCTCAATTCCTCTCTAATCAAATTTATTTGATTATCTGTATATTTTTGTGATTGAAAACTTGATTTGATTATTGTTTGATTAAGCTATAAGTTGAATGATGTAATGAGATATATGTATGTTGCTTTGATTTCATGATTGCATTGCTACAAGTTAGCTATATTATATATTATTTACATTATTATCATGTTGATATATTATTTTAATAATATTTTATGATATATATGTTATGATATTATAGACTAAAGACCTTCTTCTCATGAGAAGGACAAAAGGGAGATTCATCCCTTAGAACATGATGGAGGGAGAGCATCATCAGAGAGGGTGATGTAGATAGAAGTGTTGGGGGTTGATAGAGGAATGGTTAGAACCTTACACACAACATGTCAAATAGTATATAACAAATGCATAGTTTGAATTATTAAGGTTAGTATGTTTTTTATGATTGTTTACATTAATATAATTATTTATGCATACTAATTATATGTTAATTTAAATTTATGATTATATGCAATTAATCTTGTGTGATTGCATTTATGTCATGCTAATGTATTCATCACTATTAATATTTTTTGAAATGTAAATTTGTGTGAATATATATTTAGTACTACCATATGTAGACTAGCCCTCATGACTTTGGAATATTTTAGAACGTAAGATAGTTATCTTTACGATATTTTAGGAATACCCAATTATTGTTGAAAGGAATGTAATTGACTTACATTAGTCATATAGATATTATTTACCTATACTAAGTATAAAATTAAGCAATTATAATATATGGAAATATAATTAACAAATTATATTGTAATAGATTTGTATAACTAATAAATAAAACAATTGTATCATATTGAATTATATTTAGTAGGTTTTTGTTATACATAGTAATTAGATTATATTGTATTATAATTATGAAATTAAAAAAATTGTATTTTATTGCACTTAGAAAATCCATAAATACCAAAACCGAATTAGAAAATGTATATTTAGTAAAAAATAAAAACATAAAAAGGGAGAAATCAAAGCTTTTACATGAAAAAATGGAAATTTTTTCATAGAAATAGAAAAGCAAAAAAAAAAAAAATCATTCCAAAAAGGAAAAAAGGTAGAATGGGAAGCATAAAGAAAGATAAGAAGAGAATAAGGGTAGAAAATATAAATGGGAGGTGCACTTGTAGAAGGAAGGGCATAACATAGCATATAAAAGTACAAAGTGGAGAAGAGAAGGTAGTGCTTGAAGAGACGGAGCAAAATAGTGAAGAAAGATAGTGATGTCATTAAATTTATGTGTTTTGAGATCTATAAATTAGGGAAAACTTGTTAATTATATACAATGATCTAGTTACATATAGGAAAAAATAATAATAAAATACAAGCTCTTTTTATAGAAAAATATATTGATATAGTTATAGTTATAATGATAATAATAAAATATAATGATTTGGTTATAATAATAAAATACAAGCATATATTACACCTAAAGGAATCACTTACATACCTCTATTTGGTTATTTTTTTATTTAAATGGAGATGATGTTTACTATACATTCAAATTTTGGTAAATGCCTAGTGAATCTTAGCAAGTTGTATCTGCAAGGAGACGCATTTAACAATCCAAATGAAATCACCAAATTCTCACTATGTTGGTAGAGGAATGATTCTCTTTCCTCCTTTGCCTCATCACTCAGTCCATATATTGAATTTGGAAAATATGAATCCTCCAACTTTGCAATGATATCTTTTAGATTATACAACAAACTATATATATATATATATATATATATATAACTATGCAGTGAATATATTTATATTTTGCAAATCTATCTAAAATATATAGCGATATGATGAACTAAAATACTATGATATACAAATTATGAAAATAGATTATATATTATTCATGTATATATATTATAACATAGATTATCATAAAATCATTTCTTGTCTTTATTTAGTGATATAAGTATAACGAAATGAGGAATGATTTATAAAATGTGTGTGTGTGTGTGTATCTTGGTTATCGATATGTATACTTGTCTATATTTATATCTACATAGGGATTAAAGACCAATGATGTATATTTTATAAAATTAATTAGTAATGTAAGTAAAAATATGTATATTTTAGAATACTAATTACCGATGCAAAATATAATTATACATTTTTTATAATATTAATTTCAATCCTTATATACGTAAATTACATAGGGATTAAAGACCTATATGTGTAAATTATATATTTCAACATTGACTTCAAATTGTAGTATTGTACATGAGTATCTAGGTATAATAGTATATAAGATATGTTTTGATTTCATAAGGATATACTCATATTGTATCTATAAAATATGTTCTTATATCTATGGAATCAGATAATTTCATGGCCTTCACTTTGATCACTAATTTATGATAACATGCTTTATCTAGAGTCCATGAAATAACTTCATCTAAATCCTTATATATATAGTGATATTATACATAGATGTTTGTTGAAGCCATAGATATAAGAGTCCACATATTGTATACTTACATATGTATAGGAAATATATCTATATATATATATATATATATATATATATATATATATATATATATATATATATATATATATATATATATATATATATATATATATATATATATATATTGGTGTTATGGGTTGTGTGCCTATATATTTAGGTTTATTCATTGCTATAAACATAGTTATAGTTTCTTGAAGAATAAGACACTATTTTTATAAACATACAACCTCTTAAAAATATAAAAAGTTATTTAAATGAAAGATTATGTTTTCATGAGAATTATGACTTTTTTTTATTATGATTTATTATTGAAATTGAGTAGTGTATACATGAAAATGATGAACAGTGATATTATTTCCTGTCATATAATATACTATGTATTTAAATCTACTTATGGAAATAGCTTATGCAGTCTAAACATAGATTGTACCTAGTTGGAATAAATTTTACTTATTTTCTTATTATCTGTGTGATAAATAATATTATAGAGATTCATTCTTATGTTTAACAGACTAAATGTATGTATTTTTATTATTTCTATGTTTAGCATGTTTTACGATTGCTAGTAGGAAGTAATCTATATGAATTTGTTAGTTATATTTATATTAAATAAATCTCATATTATCGATACTAAGTAAGTAGTAAGATGGAATTAAATATCTTACTAATATCACTAATATCAGATAAAGGTAATCTAATTAAGTGCTGTGTATGAAACTGATTTATCTTAAAAATTAAAAACTTTGGCTAAATTAATGTTAGTTTAACATTGCCATTATATATGGATGATTTACATGTTTGTGTGATATCATGTTAGAATAAATTTCTTTATGATACACTTCATGTTCTTAGAAATCGTACAACACATAGGAACTAGCTTGTCTCTCTACATTTTTGTACCATCACTATCTACTCATCTATGAAGGAAGGGCCATAACCTGATGAGATATTGTGAGGGGGATAGATGGTCCTTGGTTGGTATGGAAAATTAATTGGATGATGCTTTCCCTTCCCACAATAGTACTTATTTGGAAACTACACTAGAGATTACAATAGTTACTAGAGTTCGAGGAACTCATGCTTTGTAGAGCCTTATATCGTGTATTGTATTTATTATTAGTGAAACAATCTATCTGTTGAAATATAATTATTTAATTATTATACCATGATAATAGTGGTTAAAAATATATAATTATTTTTATATTCATTTATTTTTTTTCATCCGATGATAGTGATCAGTGATAGATAGATAGATGGTCACACACTTATTTTAAAGTTGTCATACTTAGATTGTTTTATCTAGATCACTAAATAGATTTTCATGGTGTAATCTAATAAAAGAATAAATTATTTAATTTTTTTTTAATTACATTATTTTATGGAGATCTTAGTGGGTATGTTACATGTGATATCAGAGCCATGTTTGAACTCTAAAACTTAATGAGTCCATTAACATTTCAATATTTTTTAATTTACCATAAAGAAGAATGATGAAAGCTAGAGTATCCAGAGAGAGTCCCTCAAATATTAATGACAAAAACCCTCCATTTGATCTTGATTGATTGACCAATGAGTAAGTACTAAAGTTAGATCAGATGCTCATAACCATGAATAAAACCATGGACCAGATTCTCCAAGAAATATTATGTGTGTACACGCATGAGCGCGTGCACATGTGTGTGTGTGTGTGTTTTTATGCACTCGCATACGTGCATCTATATAACCTTTAGTATAGTCTATTTAATGCCATGCATCTTGATTTTATTTATAGTAAATTTTAGATTATGTAGTATGGTCTACTATTATTCATCTTTCTACATATATTCTTGCTTTCCATCTCATTAAAGGATAGGAACCCATGAACCCACATCTCATTATATTATAATGTAAAATGAAATACACCAAAGAACCTATCAAGAAGAAATTGGTTGGCATTTTGAGTGCAGATTGAGATGCGAACAATTAAACTTTAGCTGACATCTCTTCATAGGACTATATGTCTATTTATTTTGTTAGTTATATATACTTAATAAATATCCATGGTTTTTCTTCTTTTTAGATTACAATATCCCAAACCCATTCCCCCAATAAATTTTGTGAACCAATCTCAATGTTTTGAAAAAATGAATGCAAAGGGGGATGATGAATTTCAAGAATGCGAACTGGGACATTTGAAGAGAAGGTTGGATGTATGGGAGATATGTGAAAATGTTTTCTAAGATATGGATAAAAAATTGTATGAACTCATTTAAGGAATGAATACAAACATATCATCACTAGTAAATGAGAATAAGGAGCTAAATCTATGTATTGAATGTGTAAAGAAAGAAAAATACAAGCTCAAATGTGGATCGAGGATAAAAAATCAACATTAGGAGTATCTGAAGTTATTGGAAATAATAGAGAAATTGATTTGGAAAAGATCATTATAGGAATTTAAAAACAATATGAAAAAGAGATCAGGGTATGGACAAAATTTTCAGTCCATTGCATGACTTGCCTAACAACAAATGCCACTACATCTATGATTGTTAGTTCTATTGATGACAATAATGATAAAAATTATTGTCTTCCTTTACTATTATTCATTTCACTATAGTTGTTGAAAACATGCGCGCGCGCGCACACACACACACACACACACACACACACACACACTAGTTTATAGTTAACAAAGACTCTGTGTGTGTGTCATTTTAATTTTTGAAATTTGTAAAATTTTAATACAAACGAGTCATAGGTATGTGAAAATTTCAAGATTCCTAATTCAATGTGTGCTAATTTATTTAACTAGAAATAGTTTCTTAATATTACTTCACACCACCCAAATATGATGACTTAAATAAGATAAATAATATATTTTATATTTTAAAAACATTATTTTGTTTTAGATCAGATATAGAAATAATTTCAAGTAATGACCAAATGATGAATTTAGCTATGAATCATTACATGCTTTTATATTTATAATAGTTTTTATGATTTTCCACATGTTCTACATTGAGAATCACAAGGATTTAGTATTTTAGGACATATGACATCTCATTAAAAAAAAGACAAACACACACAAACACATCTTCAACTCAAGCCCTATAGATCATTATTAATGGAATATATTGTTGGTTTGTATATTTTTATAACTACTATGTCCAAATAATCCTAAAAATTAATATTCTTTGATCACACTTTATGTTTTTAATGGAATTAGGCATATTAATTTTCTAGTGGTGCATGTTTACAGATTGCCATAATCTCTAGAAATATCTTGAACATCATTGATTGTTACCATAACCATCTTAGATACATTTTAAAGGTTATGTATAGGGATGATTCACCTCACAATTATTAAAAATTATCATTTCTCAAAACCTATTACAACCATCTTTGAAAATCTTATTAAAGAAATAAAACTTTACTCATCAATTAGAAGAGTGACAAATACTTTATCTAGCATTCCACATATCCTAAGAAATTGGGGATTATGGGGAGCATTCACATCAATGACAACATTTTAATTTATAATAGAATTGATAACATTGTCATGGGTATGGTAAAAAAAAATGCTACTAAAATCATCCTAAAAAATCCATAAATGGATGTTCGTCAATAACTATATTAATATCTAAGAACATCATATAATAATACAAAAAATTATGAATGGATAAGATTTAATACACAATCAATACTTATATCGGCATCAACATTATTAGTTGAATAAATTGGAAAATTGATTCTTGAATAAAATTCCATACCAAATTTCTTTCTCAAATCACCGACTTTCAACATGTGTTTACACATGTCACCTTGGGTTGACCACATGCATTCACACATTATAAAAGACTGACTTACCTTTCTAAACTTGTAAAATGTTACTTCCTTAGTTTGGATTCTCACCCATGCCACATCAAGGTCAATCTCAATAATGACACATCACCATCAAGGATGATTTATGATTTCATTCATGACTTCTTTTATAATTTATTGATCTGAAATTTTACGTAAAACCCAATCTCTTTGCATATTTGGCTTTACCAATGATCCTTAAATAGGATAGGAACCAACTTATTTAATAATTAATCCACTCTTTAATAGGAATAAATTTTTATTTTACTTAAAAAAATGTGCTTCAGATGAGAGTGATATACTTTCATGGAAACATTTGTCTCTTGACCCACATGGGGCATTGTATGCAACATATTGATGACATTATAATATAACTGTATCACTTATGTTTCCAATAATTAATGAATAATTATTGAGATACATTGTGTTCCATGAATAGGTTCATGCTCTAAACCATTGTTTCCTCAGTAAGAGTTTTGTGCATTATTTTCCCCATGATTCATAAAATTACATACTTTGTTTTAGAATCACTAACCTTTGAAATTAAGTTGTTAAACCATGATCTAATGTTCACTTTGAAAAAATACCTTGGACTACATTGAAAAATTTAAAGTAAAAAAATAATAAAATGAAGTATTGTTTTTAATGATAATAAGGAATATATATAATATACATGGGTTCAACTTACATAATAGGAATAATTTCAACATGAGAATCATTCACCATGAAAGTATTTGGTTTCCATTTTAACATGTGACAATTTGCATTAACGATTGGCTTCTACATCTAGGATATGAGGTATGGAATAATAGTCCTAGACAACAAAACCCATGTAAAAAGAATTACATTATCCATAGTATCAAAAACAATAGGTGTGTACATCATGAATTGCATCATAAAACACAAATATCAGTCTTATACAATAACAAGTTTGAAGTTTTAAATTTAGATATTTTAAAGTAAATTTTGTGTATTCTTTTAACATGTAGAGTCCATTAAAATTATACTATTATTTGCATACTTCAACATCTACACACTTTGTCAAGGAAACTTGAGACGTAAGTCAAAGAAAAGAAATATATTTTTAGGATTTTTAGTGATATATTATATAACATTATTTGTATAATTAGGCTTGAATTATTATTATACCACTTTCATATTTTATTTAATATTGTAAATGTCATCCTTATTTATGAAATCATTCCTCTCCATCTAACTACTATAAAGATTATTTTTTTATGGACCATTTCATGATGTTTTTAATGAAAAGTTTATTTGTCAAGACCACCAACAATAATATCTCCACCTAATTCTTCAATGCAAAAATAATTTATGGATAATAAATAAAATGACTACCCATGAAGTCATTGATCTCTTCCCAAGAAAAACCATGCCCTATTAGTCTGGATGACCCATGTTATTATACGTACTCAAATCTTTTTCTTGCATCTTCATCAACACATGAATATAAAAATGACTTAGAATCCACAACACAAATGTTTATGGAGAAGATGGTTTCCAACACTAACCATAAAAATATTTGAAATAGAAAAATGTGCATTATCTTTATCCTTATAATCCTCATTGTCATATGTATGTCAAGAAATATATTAAAAAATAGATAAATTATAATATAAAAAAATATAATTCATGTTTAAAATTAAAAACTATTAAAAGATACAATACATACAATAAGTATTGGAGAGATCTATTGGTCCTAAATTTTTACATGTAAGATGGAATATGATGGAATATATTATCATTGATATGAAATGTATTGGGATCCTAGATATCTTACATTCACCACTTAGGAAGTATTCTAAATTATCTCTTGATACGCAAGACACAATAACTTTATGATTTCCCAAGTTATAATTCACCTTGATCCACTCTAATTCATTGGATGACAACACCATAGTTGGTGGATACTGCATTGCAGGAGATAATAATCTCGTCCACTTAGATGTCATCTATGAAGGAAGTAAGCCAAAAAAAATAAAACTATTAATTTATTCATAAACAAGGGGAATTTATGAACAAAAAACATTCATGAACAAGAAACATTGATAAAAATTATCATTGAGAAAAAAGGACAATGATAAACATATGCAAATGTATGAAAAAATAGATGATAATTATCACATATATGCATTGATATGTGGCTCAAATAATATAATTTAACAACTTATAAATGCATAAGGATCAATTAACACCATCCTTATAAAGACTATCACACACCACATTTAGCATGGATGATTTGTTTGAAATGATAAGTTATCAATTAAAAATGTTATCAATCTCTTTTGAATGACAATATAAAATTTATAAAAAATAGTAAATCGTAATATATCTAGTTGGTACTCTTAATGGGTCTATCAATAAGAAAATGAATCCCATATTGGCATTTCTACTGAATGTGTTATGTGATACTTCAAAGATTTATGTTCATGTGATTATACCCTTGAAACTAGGTTATGTGGCTCAATTTTTCCAAAATCGCGCCATTGATTACACCATTTGACTTATTGGCTCAATCTATGTTGAAATCAAATCCTATTTGACCTATTATCACATTGTATATTCACAATTAAGTGAAAATGTCTCATTTTAACCCTAATGATCTTGAAAATTGAGGTAATCAACTATTTCACTCATTATATGATGAAATTTAAGTTTATCAAGCCCTAAACTATATCCTGTACATGTAAAAATTGCATATATCATTGAACTAAGTAATTATTTGCTTCATTATCTAAATAAATTGGAGATGATTAAGCCCCAAATCACATTTTTTAGTCATAATTAGGTTGAAGGGTATCAAATTAACCCCAATCACCTTTAGATTTACCTAATCGACTATGTTATTTACTTTTTTATGACATTGGGGTCCAGATCCCCAAATGACCTCTTTATAGTCAAAATTAGGTTCACGAGGTTTAATTTCACTTAAATTGCATCACTAATTTAAAAAATTCACTCATTCATTTAATACGTTAGGAACTATAAGCTAATTTAGCCCAATGTCACATGTGATAGTTGTAATTACATTCAATGGGTTCAAATTGGACCTAATTATCTCCACTATTGAAATAATTAACTCTTTCAAATTTGTTGTAATGAAATTAGGCCTAGTTGAACCCAAAATAGTACTCGATATAGTCTAAATGCATTCACAGGTGACAATGCACCAAAAATGCATAACTATATCCATTATGTCTTTTTTGTGGTATTGTATATATAAAAATATAAAATTATAAATGTGAATAGATTTAGAAATGTGAACAAAGACATATATGCATAGATCAATTTTTGTATACAATGTTAAAGAAATGAATATGCATTATAGCTCATAATGCTTTATTATGTTTGAATTCAAAAACCTTGCATTTTTTCTTAGAAATGGCTTGGACCTACTAACACATAGTTGAATCTGATTTTTCTATTAAAATAAAAAAATAACTTCCATAATCATAAAAACTATAAATTTAAATTAAATAATTCGTAAAATTATTACCACAATGTCAAGAGCGCTCTCCTCTTTCCAAGTATATGATTTTTTTAATTTTTAGACTATTTTAAGGGTTTCATCTATGTTGATTTCTAACTATGGGTTTAGGCCGTACATGTTTTAAATATACTATGTATTTTTTTCATTGATCCAAATACAAAAAATATATATGATACAAGGCCTAATTCTTATTCTTGACTGTTGGTTGGTTGGTGTCTTTTTGCTTTTTTTTGGTAAAACATTTGCGGACAAGGGTTTTACATAATTTTTTATATAGGTTTTTCTTGTAGGAAGTGTATTGTTGGGCTTAATGTCTATTAATGATTTAGTGTTTCTTTTGTGTTCTTCCTCTCTCACAGATTTGATTTTTAATTGTCCTAGATTTTATTCTTAATTTTCATAAAAAATATTTATTCTATTTAAATTTTTTTCAAAAAAATATTACCATCTTAACAAGCATGAAATAGGTGTATATATAAAATATTGTTTAGGTTGTAATGTTTTTCATTATAATTAAAAAAATAATATTTTACAAAAAATAATATGGTTCATCAATTTCTGATCCATTACTATAGTCAATCTGCTATATGTTTGGATCATTGACTTTTTTTTAAAAATGTTATATTTAACTTATGTATAATTGTTTATTTTTAGAATATCTATGAACTCTCATTGACTTCATTAAACTCTTTAATCTCAATAAACACATATAATAATCTTTTGAGTTTACTTGTAGAAAATATTGAGCTACTTTCATATATTTGTATGTTGCCCCTTAAGCTTTGAGCCCTTACTCCTATCTCATTAGACTTATATGGTCTATGATCTAGGCACAATTATAAGTTTAGAACCATCAATTATACTCAGGACCAGTTTTGGGGTCCTTCTAGAGACCCTTGGTTGCACTTTATATGCCCAAAACATTGCTAATCATCATTCTAGAATCAATGCAAGCACATATCTTGTGCTAAAAAACCTTATTTCTATTAAGTCCTTCTAATTCATTTGAGAGATAGAGGCATATAAGTAGAAGAAAAAGATCCCAATCAAGTGTTAAGAATTATGTTTCAATATCTCCTTAATTCAAGATGAGCATCATTGATTCCTAGTTATTATGTACTTGTAATATAGCTAATCACATTGATTTGTAATCATGATCTTGTAAGAAGTGAAGGTTTAACATTGCATGTAGTTGAATCATTGCTTTTAGGGAAAATGAGATTCAAAAGACTTGCTCGAGATATTTCATCTACACACTTAGATCAACATGGAAGTCCAATTTTGTAATGTGAGATACATAGTTTGCAACCAAACATTGGTGGTTTCCTGACACCATTTCGCTTCTTTGATACGAATGTAAAGATAGTTTAAAGAGAAACAAATAATAAATTTGAAGAGAAGTGAAGATATAAAACTATGCAACATCAGACAATAAAGAAGCCATAAAAAATGAAAATTTTAAAACCTACATATTTCAAATTTGACACTTCGGGAAAGAGTCAATGCATGATTTTTATTAGATAAAAGTCTACCCAAGGAAGAAATGATAGTCACTACTCATAATGGCAAGTCCACTGAGAAAGAATAGATTTTCATTTTAGTTTGAGATAGTCTACACAACCCAAATCCAATTCCATATTCAATAAAAAGATAATATGTTATAGTTGCAACTCATTTTCCATCTCTTTGCATTGAATGATAAATTAATATTTTTTATTTTGAGTGAAATAAGCTATCTTTTAAACATGAGACTACATTATAAATATCCATTTTTACAATGCAATATCATGTATGTCGTTAGTGTTTATTTTCTTTAACCTTCATACAATTATAACTAGAATTAGAGTTTTAAAAATTGGTCAAAAGTGATTCTTTCATACATTAACCTAGGGTTTTGCAAGTCCTATTACTCCTAGGTTTTGATTTTTTTGTTTTAGTTATGATTTTTTTATTTGCATCTCCTCTATTATTTCTCAAAGTATTATTTTTTTTCTTAATAAATTCCTTGATCATATCTTATGCTTAGGTGACTTAGATTTCCTAACCATACAATACATATTTATATGCCGAGTGGTGAAATTTAAAAATTCATAAAATTACCTTGTGTAGAGAACTCATGCTTCAAAGATTCCAACCCTAGAATAAATACCTTCTACAGATATTTGAATCCAAAAAAATATTGGAAATATATAGTTTACATACCAAGGTAAAGAGATTCCCATTCATAATGTTAATGATAAGGGTGATATTGTTGGTGAGGATAGTGATTGTGATCACAATAATACACCATATGGTCTTACCGACCTAATTTTAAAAATATGAAAAAGAAACAATTTGATGAATTCATTATTAAAAATCCTAATGAGCTTAACACTATTCTCTATTTTCTTATTGAGACATGTTATGATTGAATTATGAATAAAGAACATTTGCGTGAATTAGTAATTTGACTAGTTTTATTCTTTCTACATCATGTGGTGAGGCTAGTGCTCCTCATGAAAATTATCAATCATTTATATAATTGCAATCCAACTATCACAAGTATATTGAATGTCTAATAAACCTAGCCATGTAATTTCATCTTTGGAAATAATACATAACCCTTTGGATATATAAGTTTTTATTTGCCCATTTAATCAATTATTTCACGTATTAAATGATCCATGTGTAGTTCTTTTACAATATTCATCTCCCGATTGCTTTCCTATGGCAAACTCACACTTGTTGGACTCTCATCCTCAATGAGATTGCTCTTAGACATGGGCACCATTCAAATTTTTGGTGAATACATATGCACCTACATCATACTACATTGAAGGCAAGTGCATTATCAGCTCATATCCCAATGCACCTCATTGACACTTGCTTGTAGACTCACATGCTTACACTTGTTTGAACTATAACACATCCATGCATTAGCTGACTTTGACAAATTTGATCTTCAATTGACACTTCATATCTTGACATCTAATATTTATTAAATTGATTAGTTTATTTCCCTGTACATGAAATTTTAACATTTTCCCATCAAGGAATATGAAACAAATTGTAACTATCTTTTGTAATGGACAATAGTTATAACTAATTATTATATTTGTATGTATAAATATATAGCATATGCATTCATCCAATCATTTGTATGATCCACATTCGATGCCATACATAGTCATATATATAGGAATAATGATCTACACATATACATTGTCATACATGAATTATACATCATTTTATTCCTTTCCCTATTCATTCCCATTGAATATAAGTTGCAATTTTTCAAGTGTTATAATTCTTCTTTACTCAATTGTGTGTTGTTCACATTGTCTAAGTATTTCTTCACCAAGTCACTCTCCATAACCATATGTGTTAACCATAACACATAGTTATCCCTCATGGTCCTGGTCATGGGATCATAGAGTGTGAATCATTGATATCAGAGTATAACTCTTTTCTATATCTATAAACACACAAGCCTAACTAGAGATAAGAATTATCAATCGGTTATGTTTTAGAATACCTTAAAGAACATCATAGGAAAATTAAGATGGATGATGCTTATAACCAAATTTAGGTATCCCTAGATGTTGGAAGGCTTCCTATGAAAAAAATTGAAGGTGAAACAAATTAATGATTTTTGCTAATTCTAGGAGTTTATGATGCAACACAACCCAACATCTTCTGGAACACCTCCATAGTTCCCTCAACAATGGTTTCAACATCAAACCCCCTTTAAAGTGAATTTTAATCTTAACATCCTTTTGTTCAAAGGAAAACATGATACCACAACATTAGATTCCTAGGTTTGACATCTCAAGGCGTATTTCTCAATCATTCATTTCACCATTTATAAGAAGATCACCTGAATAGTTTTGGAGATATCTATTCTATTTATTCACTAGGGGGATAACTTCAATGTGAAATGTTAACAAGATTGTGTTAAAACTAACTCTTAGAATACCCTTGACAATGCACTGAAGAGAAATACTATAATGTTCATCACTTTTATGATGAATACATAAATTTATGATAATTGTGAAAATACAAAGAGTAGTTGGTGGAAGACTACACCAACATATTTCATAACTAGTCAGAATGCCTATATGAGAACTAGAGTGAATAACACAAGGTTTTGAAGTATATCAACAAACTCGCAACTTATTTTTGTGGAAAGATGGAATTATTAAGTTCTGGCACTCTAAGGCAAGCCTATTATTACACTACAAAGTTTGAATAAAAGAAAAAGTTTAATAAACATCTCACCTACTCACCTAAATCCGTGCATAAGATTCAACCTATTCATCATTCCTCATTATATCCTTTTGCATAAAAGTAGAGTAATTATCACAAAGGAGATCTGTCAAAGAAGGAAACATAAAATTTGAAGGCTCTTGTGCTGTCTACATAAGATAAAGGAAATAGAAAGTTTGGTTAAAAATTGTACAATTGTCATCACTCACACATATATGATGACTCTAAATGTCATGCATTAAAATCATTGATTTCCTAGTTTATATTAGGTCCCATGGAGATGAACAACACTAATGCATATGTGACTTGTTTAAGAAACAACACCAATGTGATAGACACTTATAAGGAGTGTGAACACCTCTTCCACACTAAGTTTTAGGTTAAGGGTCAACCTCTCCATTTCATGATGAATAGTGATAGTCATAAGAAAATCATTTCACAAGGCCTTGACCTTGTCATTTTTACATATACGAACCATATTCATTGTGGTGGATTTAGTAGGGAAATGATACACAAGTTTAGAATTAATGATCCTTATAGTATAAATTTAGGCCTATGGAGGACATAATCATTTGTGACATCATGGATATCTCTGACATCATTTTGGAAATATCATAATTTTAAGACTGTGAAGGTACATATCTTTCCAAGCCACATCATTGGATTTTTTGGACATTATATAATTTCTCTAACCTTTTTGAGTCATCACCCACATCCAAAGTCACCTTTATCTCTGCCAAGAAATGCCACAAACATGTTTCTCCCACACAAAAGTTAGTATTTCTCATGGTTCATCTTGACACACCTATGTGAGAGATAAATAATGATATGATAGCACATATTGTGTGACCAATGTTGAAAAAAAAACATCTCAACAAGTTACTAAAGCATCATGATGAAGCCTTTATAAATAATTAATGCTACATTGATTTGGAGTCTAGATCCCCTCTTATAATTAATCTTTTTGATCATAGATCAATTTGGAAAAATGATTAAATCTGATTTCAAATAAAAGAGCTCCTAAATATGGTCAAGATCAAACATATCTCTTGTTCTTATGGAAGTTTAATAGCACTGACATCCAAGAAGGATGGGTTATGGTGTCTATATAGACTATTGTGCACTCAAAAACATCAAGATGAAGAATCAGTATCCACTATCATGTATTGATGCAATTTTGGACCAGTTCATAGGTGCACAATACTTTACCAAGATCAACTTGAATTTAGGTTACCATAATGTTCTAGTCCATCCTAAATAAGTCTATAAGACAAACTTAAGGAGCTTTCTGACATAATTGAGGATCTTTCTTGGACTCAAAAATTTTTACCATAGATTTATCCTTGGTTTCTCTCACATATCTTGGTCACTCATATAGATAACATGTGAAAATGCCAAATTTTACTATCCTTGTGCACAACAACACACTTATAAGGTATTCTATGTAATTCCATTTTGAAACATTTTAACTTGTAAATCCTAACATTTCACACTCAGTTGAAATTCACATCAATGTATTTGATTATCCACTTGATGAAATACTCATGTAACGATGACATCTATTCTCATAGAATTCAAAAAAATTCAATGAGATGGTGTGAAGGTACTCCACCTAAAAAAAAAATTTAATGATATTGTGTATTAAATTAAGCATGTCATCACTACATCTTGGGGAGGAATATAGTTAGTCATTCTGATCACAACCCACTTTAGTTCCTACAAATAAAGTAAGTTTTAAATGTGCACCACATGAAATGGGTGACTTACCTGCAATAATTGCATAAGATGATCAAGCATAATAAAAATAAAGAAACCAAGGTAGAAAGTTTCCTTAGTTGATTACCACTGCACATGCTTATCGGAGTGTTGGACACATATAGAAAAAAGTTATTAGACTAACTATGTCTTTACTCAGTTGATCTGGACTTCATAGACACTTATGATAGCCTTATTCAAGGTAAACAAGTTCAATAGTTATAAGTTTCCAACCAAATTATCTATAAGCTTAGGCATATCTATGTTCCTATTGGGGTACCTTTCCAAAGATTCATCAAATAAGTGCACTACACTAGGACCAAGGGAAAATTTAGAGTAAAAATTAATCTAACAACATTTTAGTTAGAATTATACTTACCACACATACACACAAATTTAGAGTACCACATCAAGTCTTGCATTCTTTGTTGCATTTCGAAACCCACAAACATGAAGCTACAACTTTAAAAACTTCTACTAATTTCATATAGAGCATGGGAATCCATCACCACAAATTTAATGACTAGGTTGCCTATAACAAGACACCAACATGATGTCATTTTCATTATAGTGGATACATTTTCAAAGATGATTATCATGGTTTCTTTTAAGAAACACACTAAGGTAGTTTATAGTGTGTAAACTATATTTAACCATGTTTGGGTTCACATTGAAATCCTAACATCCATCATATTTGATCAATATCAATGTTTTGTGAGTCAATTTTTGCAAGCATCATTGGACTTGATGAGAACACAACTAGACAGGGCAAATACATTATATATATATATATATATATATATATATATATATATATATATATATATATATATATATATATATATATATATATATATATATATATATATATATATATATATATATATATATATATATATATATATATATATATATATATATGGGCAAACTGAATCTATCAATTGAATATTTAATCATATTCTATGAATGTACAACCACACAAATGCTTAAACTTTAAATGATAATATCTATAATATTCAACATGCCTAAAATAAAATAATTCACATCTCTACATAGAATAGTCAATTCCAAACATATCTTGGGTTCCATCCTTTAGCACCTATAGACATATCCTACACATCCAACATTGATTCATGCACATAGGAATGAGAAAAGACAAAGGTTACAAGTTTTTGTTTCACCACAAAGAATTTATTCATCATTAGGTTACACAAATCCTTTCTTGTACACAAATAAAGTATATGGAGTGCCATGATGTGCATCACACACCTCATGCATTTTGATTTGGTGATAAAGTCTAGTTTCAAATTTAAAAGAACCATTTTTAGAGTGAAACTGAATAAGGACCATTTCATGTGCAATTGACACAATGGAGGAAGATTTATTGATATAGGGTGAAAATAGAATACCATGTGTGATTTTTGTGTGTCTTGGTTTCCACTCTAGAGTAAATTGACTAAACAAAGCCCCTTTTGAATGAGATGAAGGCCAACATGGTAGATATAAGGGTATGTGACATGTTAGACCAATATGTGTCATCTTATTAGTGTTTTTATATCTTTTTTAGATAAAATTCATATTAGAAGGTCCACTTTCACATGCAAATGAATTTGTTGTCGATTTCGGTCTAGGAGACATAATAAAAGACCACCAGTTTTTCATTCTTCTATGTCTATGCTTCATTTATAAATTATAATTGTAATAATGGGTCACATTAAATTTTATATTAAGAGGAAATATATTAGAATTTATGGCTAGGGGATACATTAGACTAACATGTGCCATTTTTGTTTGTTCATATTTCTTTTATAGAGCTAATTTGACTAAAAGGGGCCTCTTTCATATGATATTAATGTAATAAATGAATATTTATGGATACATTGATAAAATATAACATCATTTGTCATATTTATGTGTTCATGTCTCCTTTATAGAGTGAAATCGACTAAATGTGGCCAATCTTACTTTAAATCAGTGCAACAAAGGAAATTTTAATAGAAGTGGATAAATTAGACCACCATGTCTCATTTTTCTATGTTCGTGTATCCCTTTTAGATTCATTTCATATTAACATGGCTTCTTTCACATGTAATGGATGTAATATTTGTCAATTTAGGACTAGGGATCATATTAAGGACCACTAAATTAATGAACTAGAATACTATCAAGACAAATAAAAATCAAATAGGCCAAGATTATGAATAATAACCAATATTTATTTGTATTGAATGGTTAAAGTAATTAAAAATAATTCATAAATAATCCTCAACTTAAAATTGGAGTCGACACACAAAATTCAGAACTCTAAAAATAATAAAACTTGACTTGTTATTTTTAGTCATTTTTATTTTCAGTAAGTTTTGTATGCAAGCACAAGTAGCTCTAAAAATATCCAAAAATATACTAAACTCTAATATTAACCTATTGAACGAATTTTAACTAAAGTTCAAATTTGGTTAGAAAAATATAAAAAATTTAAATTTAGAAAAAACCCAAAAATAATTTTAAATGATAATTTTGGACCCTCAGATGGTCACATATGGCCTCCAAAAAATATCTTAAACCCTACATAAATGGAAGACCATTTATGGATAAATTGAAAATTTTGATCCGAATATTTTGACATGAAGATAGGTTGAAACATATCTATGGATCAAAAGTTATCGCCTCTAGAAGTTTATGTCTTTTTTCTACATCATTCTCCTCTTGTTGAAAACAACTCAACTCCTACAAGTTGTTTTGATTGTACTAATCCCATTTGTTATTATCAATACTTTTTTATCTCACATTATTTAAACCAAGTGTTTTCTTGTTTTAATCATTACCACTGTATTAAGTACCTATCATAATTTTGTTGCTTTATGTTTAATATCTTCTTATCCAGAACCTGCACTATCTTTTCTTTATTTTTTTGAAACCTATTGCTTCTAATCTACTTCTTCATCTTATTTAGTTTCATCATCTTATCCATGGAAATCATATAAATATGAAACATTAAATACTACAGAGATATCAAAATTATGTGGTAAACTTACCTCATAAGAATTGTTTTTTTTTCTTCACAAATTTGAGCAATCTAATTTTCTTGTACTTTCAATTATCATATGCGCCTTTTAAAAATATCTCTTTCCTCAAGTAAATGATCACTAAATATCATTCTTCAAATATTTTTGACCTTCTTTTAATATCATCTATTGATTTATAATTCTCATTAATTTTCTATAAATTTCTTCTTACTTCTTGTAATTGTTTTATATATTATGCAAATACATCTACATTACCACTAATGCATTCTGTAATTGCTAACTATATGAAATCTAAAACATTCATAGGATTTATTACATAAAATATCTAAAATGTGTATTTACATATTGGTCTATTCACTAAACTATTATATGAAAAGTTACCTTGTGGTAAAGCCAAGTCCCATTGCTTGGGCTTCTCTCCAATTGTGCATCTCAAAAAAATTTCCAACCTCCTATTTACAACTTCTATCTATCTATCTATCTATCTATCTATCTATCTATCTATCTATATATCTATCTATCTATCTATCTATCTATCTATCTATCTATCTATCTATCTATCTATCTATCTATCTATCTATCTATCTGTCTATCTGTCTATCTATCTATCTGTTTGTCTGTCTATCTATCTATCTGTTTGGGGATGGTATGCACTACTAAATTATAGATTAGTCCTTGTCTTCTTCCATAAAGTCATCCAAAAATGACTTATAAATTTTGTGTCCCTATCTGATCTAATAACTTTTTCAACACCATGCAATCTAAAAATATCCATAAAGAAATAATTTTACAACTCTATTTACATGACTAGTTTTTTTATAAGCAATAAAATGATTCATCTTAAAAAACATATCTACAACCAAAAAAATGTAGTCATTACCTCTCTATGTGTTTCATAATTCCAACACAAAATCCATACTCAAATATATCCATGGTCCACTTGAAATTGGTAATGGAATATACAACTCTATATTTTGTGTATGTCATTTTTCCACCTGACATATCTTGTACCTTAATACATATTTTTTCACATCTTTCTTCATCCTTGGCCAAAAATACTTATCTTCTAGCAAAGTTATTATATTTTTCTTACCAAAATATCCATCCAAACCACCACTATGCAATTATCTTATAATATTATCTCTTAGAGACCTAATTAGAATACATATTTATGATCCTTTGAATAGATAACCATCCTACATAATATACTCTTCTTATACATTACTTGTATCACCCGTCAATGGATTATTGCATTGTTCAAATATATTATATAAATCTATATCAATATCATATACTTATTTAATAAATTCAAATCTAAGTACCTCACTCACCATATTAGATATCAACCCCACTCTCATACTTAAAGCATTCGCTACATGATTCTATTTTTTTGATTTATGCTTCAATACAAAAGTATAACCCTATAAGAAAGACACCCACTTTGCATGCCTACAATTTAACTTCTTCTGAGTGTTCATATACTTCAAAGCCTCATGATCAGTAAATATGATAAACTCCTTAGGCACCAAGGGATGCCTCTAATTCTTAATGCTTGTGTAATGGCATGAAATTCAAAATGATATGTAGAATATTTTTTTCTTTTCCTATTTAATTTTTCACTAAAATATGATACTAGCTTCCCTTTTTGACTAAATATGGCACCAATTCCCAAAAATCAAACATCACAATCAACCTCAAAAACATTAATAAAATTAGGTAATTCTAAAATAGGTTCCTCTGTAATTTTCTTCTTCAACAACTCAATGTTTTTGGTTGCTACACTTATCCATGCAATTTCTTTTCCTCTTATACAATTTGATATTGGTAAAATAAGTGTTACATCTCAATTCCTCACTATGAAAATTTACTTTATTATCTGTATATTTCTATGGTTTAAAACTTGATTTGATTATTATTTGATTAAGCTATAAGTCATATGATGTAATGAGACATATGTATGTTGCTTTGAATTCATGATTGTATTGATATGAGTTAGCTATATTATATATTTTTTTACATTATTATCATGTTAATTTATTATTTTAATAGTATTTTATGATATATATGTTATGATGTTATGGACTAACTACCTTCTTGTCATGATTTGGACACAGGGGAGATTCATCCCTTAGAACATGATGGAGGGAGAGCATCATCAGAGAGGGTGGACCTAGATGGAGGTGTTGGGGATGATAGAGGAATGGATAGAACCCTACACATACCATGTTAAATAGTATATATCAAATGCATAGTTTGAATTATTAATGTTAGTATATTTTTGATGATTGTTTACGTTTAGATAATTATTTATGCATACTTATTGTATGTTAGTTCAATTTTATGCCTATATGCAATTAATCTTTTGTGATTACATTTATGTGATGCTAATGTATTCATCATTATTAATATTTTTGGAAATGTAAATATGTGTGAATATATATCTAGTACTACCATATGTAGACTACCCCTCATGACATTGGAATAATTTAGAACATAAGCTAGTTATCTTTATGATATTTTGAGAATACCCAATTATTGTTGAAAAGAATATAGTTGACCTACATTAGTCATATTAATATTATTTACCTATACTAAATTAGTAGCAAATTAAGTAATTGTAATATAATTAGAAAATTATATTGTAATAGATTTTTATAATTAATAAATAAAACAATTGTATCATATTGAATTATATTTAGTAATTTTGTGTGATAAATAGTAATTGGATAATATTGTATTATAATTATGAAATAAAAAAAATGTATTTTATTTTAGTTAGAAAATTCATAAATGCCAAAAGTGAATTGGAAAATATATATTTAAGAAAAAATAAAAACATAAAAAAGTGAAAAAAAGGCATTTCCATGAGAAAAATGGAAAGTTTTTAGAGAAATAGAAAAACAAAAACATAAAAGTCATTCCAAAGATGAAAAAGGTAGAATGGGAAACACAAAGAAAGATAAGAAGAGAATAAGGGAAGAAAATATAAAGGGGAGGTGCAATTATAGAAGGAAGGGAATAACATAGCATGAAAGAGTACAAACTGGAGAAGAGAAGATAGTGCTTGAAGAGAAGGAGTAGAAGAGCTAGGAAAGATAGTGATGTCATTAAAATTTATGTAAATTTGTGTGTTTCGATCTCTATAAATTAGGGAAAACTTGTTAATTATATACAATGATCTATTTAAATATATGAAAAAATAATAATAAAATATAATCTCTCTTTATAGAAAATTATAACGATATAGTTATAGTTATAATAATAATAATAAAATATAATGATCTAGTTATAATAATAAAATACAAGCAAATATTACACATAAAAGAAGAACTTACATATCTCTATTTTTCTATTTTTCTCTTTGAATGGTGATGATGTTTACTATACATTCAAATTTTGGTAAATGCCTAGTGAATCTTATCAAGTTGTCTCTACAAGGAGACGCATTTAAAAATCCAAATGCAATCACAAACTTCTCATTATGCTAGTAGAGGAATGATTCTCTTTCCTTTTCCTTGTAATTCAGTCCATATATTGAATTTGAAAAATATGAGTCCTCCAACTTTGCAATTATATCTTTTAGATTATACAATAAATTATATATATAAATATGTAGTGAATATATTTATATATAATGAATCTATCTAAAATCTATAGTGATCTGATGAATTATAATACTATGATATAAAAATTATGAAAATAGCTTATATATTATTCATGTATATATATTATAACATAGATTATCATAAAATCATTTAATGTCTTTATTTAGCGATTCAAGTATAACAAACTGAGGAATGATTGATAATGTGTGTGTGTGTATGCATGTGTGCATGTGTGTGTGTGCGTGCGTGCATGTGTGTGTGCACGCGCGCGTGTGCACGTTTGTTTTGTGTGTGTGTGTGTGTGTGTGTGTGTGTGTGTGTGTGTGTGTGTGTGTGTGTGTGTGTGTGTGTGTGTGTGTGTGTGTGTGTGTGTGTGTGTGTGTGTGTGTGTGTCTTGGTTATCAATATGTATCTTGATGTATATTTATATCTACATAGGGATTAAAGACTAATGATGTATATTTTATAAAATTAATTAGTAATGTAAATACAACTATGCATATTTTAGAATATTAATTACTGATGTAAAACATAATGATGTATTTTTTTGAATATTAATTTCAATACTTATATCCACAAATTACATAGGGATTAAAGGCTGATATATGTAAATTATATATTCCAACATTGAATTCAAATTGTATTATTGTATATGAATATCTAGGTATAATAGTATATAAGATATGATTTGATTTCATAAGGATATACTTATATTGTATCTATATAATATGTTCTTATATCGATGGAATCAAATAATTTCATGGCCCTCACCTTCATCACTAATTTATGCTAACATGCTTTATCCAGAGTCCAGAGATAACTTCATCTAAATCCTTATATATAGAATGATATTATATATAGATGTTTGTTGTAGCCATAGTTGTAAGTGTCCACATATTGTATAATTACATATGTATAGGGATTATATCTATTTGAAGATTTAATTATTCTTATAAGAGTATAATATATATTGGTGTAATGGGTTGTGTGCCTATATCTTTAGTTTTATTCATTGTTAAAAACATAATTATAGTTTCTTGAAGAATAAGACACTATTTTTATAAGCATACAACCTTTTAAAAATATAAACAGTTATTTAAATGACAAATTATGTTCTCATGAGAATTATGTCTAACTTTTAAAATTGAGTAGTGTATACATGAAAATGATGAATGGTGATATTATTTCCTATCATATAATACACTATGTATTTCAATCTACTTATGGAAATAGCTTATTCAGTCTAAACATAGATTGTACCTAGTTGGAATAAATTGTACTTGTTTGCTTATTATCTATGTGATAAATAATATTATAGAGATTCATTCATATGTTTAACAGACTAAATGTATGTGTTTTTATTATTTCTATGTTTAGCATGTTTTATGATTGCTAGTAGGAAGTAGTCTGCATGAATTTATTAGTTATATTTATATTAACCAAATATCATATTGGTGTTACTAATTAAGTAGTAATATAGAATTCATTAGCTTACTAATATTACTAATTCCAGACAAAAGTAATTTGATTAAGTGGTGTGTATGAAATTGACTAATCTTAGATATCAATAACTATTAAAAATTTTGGTCAAATTAATGTTAGTTTGAATTGTCATTTTATATAGATGATTTACATGTTTGTGTGATATCATGTTAGAACAAGTTTCGTTATGATACACTTCATGTTCTTAGAAATCATACAATACGTAGGTATTATCTTGTCTCTCTACATTTTTGCACCATCACTATCTACTCATCTATGAAGGAAGGGCCATAACCTGATGGGAAATTGTGTGGGGGGTAGATGGTACTTGGTTGGTATGGAAAATTTCTTGAATTATACTCTCCCTTCCCATAATAGTACTTATTTGGAAACTATAGTTGAGATTCTAATAGATACTAGAGTTTGGGGAACTCATGCTCTGTGGAGCCTTGTATCTTTTATCATATTTATTATTATTAAAACAATATACATGATGAAATGTAATTAATTACCAATTATACCATGATAATAGTGACTAAAAATCTATAATTATTTTTTATATTCATTTATTTTTTATTTCATTTGATCATAGTGATCAGTGATAGATAGATGTATATATGTCACACACGTATTTTAAAGTTATCATACTTAGCTTATTTTATCTAGATCACTAATTATATTTTCATGGTGTAATCTAATAAAAGGATACATTAATTAAATTTTTTAAATTATTAAATTATTTTATGTACATCTCAATGGGTATGTTACATGTGATATTAGAGCCAAGTTTGAAATTTAAAACCTAATGAGTCCATTAACATTTATCTATTCTTTCCCACTTATTTTAAAGTTATCATACTTAGCTTATTTTATTTAGATCACTAATTATATTTTCATAGTGTAATCTAATAAAAGGAGACATTAATAATTTTTTTTTAAAATATTAATTATATATGTACTTCTCAATGGGTATGTTACATGTGATATTAGAGCCAAGTTTGAAATTTAAAACCTAATGAGTCCATTAACATTTATGTATTCTTTTATATATCTTAAACGAGAATGATGAAATCTATATTATCCACAAGGAGTCCCTCAAATATCAATTAAAAAAACCCTCCATTTGATCCTAATTGATTGACCAATGAGTAAGTAGTAAAGTTAGATCAGATTCTCACAACCATGAATAAAATCATATTGTTTTATAATTTATCGATCTTGACATTTATTTAAAACCCAATCTCCTTGTACATTTGGCTTTACCAATACTCCTTAAATACAATAGGAACTAATTTATTCAATAACCAATCCACTCTTTAATAGGAATAAATTTTTATTTTAATTAAGAAAATGTGCTTCGGATGAAAGTGATATACTTCCATGGAAACATTCGTCTCTTGACCCACATGGGTTATTATATGCAAACATATTGATCACATTATAATATGATGGTACCACTTATGTTCCAAAAAATTAATGAACAATTATTGAGATACATAGTAATCCCTGAATAGGTTCACGTTCTAAACCATTGTTTCGTCAGTAGGTTATTTTTGCATTATTTCACCCACAATTCATAAAATTACATACTTTATTTTAGCATCAATAACCTTTGAAATTAAGTTTTTAAACCATGCTCTAAAGTTCTCATTGAAACACTACCCTAGACTCACAATGAAAAATT
>JARHVA010002821.1:65000-142500 GCA_037957365.1 Torreya grandis
AGAATAATAGTTATAGGTAAGGAAAAGGGACTCTTTCCATTCAAGTAATTTATATTTTATGGGTTTGAAGTATGCAGGAAGGTTTACACACATTTTTAGGATCCATAAAAGGAGTGCATCATTGTTGGAAAAGATATTTTTTTCAAACTTGACATTCAAATTTTTTTAGGAGGTCATGACTTGATTTATTTTGAGATTATATTTTACTTAGTGATGTAAGATGTTTAAAGAATGTGATGTGAGATGTTTGATGGGGTATGATAAGTGTCAAATGGACAATATTGAATAAATCAAGTTAGTGAGCTACCTAAACATTTAATTATACTTAAGAGTTTCAAACCTTGATAAAATTTGGTGAGCTAGGACAATTTATATGGTTTGACTTAAGATGGGGGGCTAGGTTTGACTAGCTAAATTTAGGTGCCTAAGTTTTAAATAACCTTTGACAAGGATGACTTGATTTATATTAGCTTAAGGCTTAGATGTTCTACTCGAGTTGAATAGCTTTTTTAGATGATGAGATTGGACTAATTAGATGTTAATATTTGATTATATGTATGAATCAATTTTGATTAGGCTTAGATGTCAATAAAATAATGATGGTGGCTATTTGAAAAGGGATGTTTCCAATGTGGACCAAGGTAAGGTTGACTTAGTTTCAATAATTGCAAAATTGACAAGATTGGGATGATGGGCATGGACAAGCTTAGGATACAAGCATCATTGTTTGATAGGGTCATACTTGGTTTAATATTTTTAATTATTGGTGGTTAGATTAATGATGTATAATTAGACTAAGGGATGCAAATGGATATTAAGACTAGGGGATGTTAGATAAATTAAAGCTTCAGATGATTATTGAAGTGGAATTATAACATATTTATGATGATGGAGGGGAATGTCTAGGTCTAGGGATGTTATGTAAATTGATGTGTTAGATGGATGAATGATAGATTGTGCTTGCCTTTTGGATGGTTGGTTTGATGGGAAAGATGAATAAGGTTATGATGGGATATGACCTTAAGCAAATATATATATAATATTGGAGCTAGTATGATTAGTTTAGATGAAAATATGGTATGGGTCCTTAAATTCTAACTAGTTTGGACCATTTGATAATTGATGTGAATGATGAAGAGTGTTGGTTTCAAATCTACAATATGACATGTGCTAAAAATAGCATGATAGGTGAAAAAATTGGTATAATGATGGGTGCTAATTAAAATTAGGAGAGTCATAGGATAATGATGGGGTATTAACATGTGCTAAGTTTAAAATTAAAAAAGTACATGATTTAAGATGATAGGTGCTAGGTTTAAATTTGAAAAGTAATGAGTTTAGAAAAAATGTTGACTAAGGGAGGGTATCCCAAACAAATCCAAACTTTTACCAAGACTAGCTCAAGGTGATGGCTTAGACAAGTTTTCTCAAGGTAGAAAAGGTGGAAAGATGAATTTTGGTTAATGGACAAGGTTGCCTAGGACAAGTGTGTGGGATAAATTCAACATCACGTTTATTTTATAAAATAACAATGTGGAGGCTTATTAACAGTTTTTTATCCCTAAGCATCACCTTTTAGATACAAGGCGAGAGCAAATGTCAGTGTAACCTCAAGTGACAAACATGCAACTAAAAGATATACTAATTAATTACAGTTTACATAAGAAAACAAATAAATTAATTAATCATAAAAATAAAATGTGATAAAAAAACAAATTTTTATTATCTTCATATATTTTATATATATTTATTTTTTCAATTTATACAAACCTTTTATTATCTTCATATATTTTTTTTCTATAAAAATATTGTTTTCTATATAAACATTTTATTTTAAAATTTAATATTGAATTTACATATCAACTTTACTGATTCCAAATGTTTTTTATGACTGACATTTTAATCTAAAAAGACTTTATGGCATTTTTCTCTCATGTTTGTAAAATTCAAAAATCCAATTAATCAGATTTTAACAATATTTGGCACTTAATTTATATTTTCTTAAGGTCGGTTTCCAAAATGCTTCCCTTGTTTTATTTATTGCAAATTTGCATGTACTAGAAACAACAAATAGATAAGTGAATCGGTTCAAGTTAATTCATTAATTACTTTTGAAGACTCGTCAACGCTTTGATATCATTTTATTGAAAAACAACATGTTGAATTTATTTTTTACTATACGTCATTCATTTTAATCAATATTTATACAAATCTTTTACGTTCAAATTATTTATTTGAATGGAAAGATAGTTTGTGTTCTAGAAAATATCCCTACTTTTAATATCCCCAAAACTAACTCTTTTCAAACTTAAGTCGGACGAGCTCCGACTATATAAATTGAAAATGAAGCGATGTTCGGAGCTCTGTTACAATTTCAGTTGTTCACTAAATATTAATATAATTCAAGAGGACAAAGATAAAATCGCACGAAATAATTGCAAAAGGAAAAAGAGCATAAGTATATGATCAAGTTCAACGGAATTAAGAGTTTCATATCATTATACAAACTTTCTCTTATCATTTATTATTCATAAGGTTTAAAAATAAATAATAAATTTATAATGTTGTGTAAGTATATATTATTTGACTTTTGTGTTAGGTATTTAAAAGGATTTGTACCTTAATATATAAATATAAATAGGTACCATCTTCAATAATTAGACTACAATCTTTTCAATATTATAATAAATTTGAATTTTTATAATTATATATTTTTAATATATAAATTTATTTTAAATTTTTATAATTATTATAAATTAATATTTCAATTAAAAAGCTCTAAATTTAATATTAATAAAATAAATACTCTTTTGAAAAAAAAATAGTTATAAATTGAAATCAATTTTTAAAAAATTGGAATCAACAAACCCATAAATTCTATAACTCATTTTACATAGTTTTTTATTTAATCTAAATTAGAAAACTAAATATCTATATAATTAAAATGAGATAAATATTCTCTTATAATATCTTAATTACAAATTGGAAGTAAATCAAACATTTAAATCAAATTAATATCAATAAAATAAATACTTTAAAAATCCTTTAATTATAAGTCAAAACTAAATTAACATTCAAATAAATTTAATATTAATAAAACAAATATTCCTTTAAAATCCTTTGGTTATTTTAAAATCCCTTGATTATTTTAAAATCTCTTGATTGGAACTAAGTTAACACTTAAATAAGCTTAATGTTAATGAAATAAATAGGCTTTTAAAATCCCTTGTTTGTAAGTTTGAACTGAGTCAAGAAATTTTGGAATCAATTACAAGTAAACCCTATGACCCATTCCACATTATTCCGCATTTAATCGAGATGAGGAGACTAAATATCCAGTAGAACAAAATAATCCACGTGTAGTTTCACTATTAAAATCCTTGTTAAAAATATGTATGGGTGACACAAAATAAATCCTTAAATATTGCGTAATGACAAAGGTGTTATCTGTACAGTACTTTTATGTTGAATCATCATACTCATCATGAACTAGTCGTCGGACTAATTACAATTCACCCCTGGACCAAATTTAAATTCATACGAGCTATATATGTTTTGTTTTATTTTAAGAATTGAATCTTATGCTCTTCGCATCAATATAACTATGTCGTAGGGTAAGAAGTATTTTTTTTCTTCCACATTATCGGGAACGGAACAGGACAAAACAGGTATCAATAGCTAAAATATCATAAAATTGGTAAGGGGTTTGGGCGTCCCTATATATACATCCACACAAATCGATCAGCCTCATTGTGGCCATTCTCTTTGCTAACTCAGAGATTAGAACAGCTACAACTCCAATGGCGTACTTCTTGACTTCCCTCATTTTAGTGCTGTTCGTTGCCATAATAAGTGCAGACCCAGATGCGTTGCAGGATTTCTGTGTAGCTGATACTACCTCCCCTATTTTTTTGAATGGATTTCCTTGCCTGAATCCCAATGAGGCTGCTTCCATGCACTTCACCACATCCAATCTGAGCAGCCCAGGAAACACGTCTAATCTGTTCGGAGTGAGTGTGACACTGACAACACCACAGGTGCTGCCGGGTGTCAACACGTTGGGAATAGCAATGGCTCGTGTAGATTTCGCGGTGGGAGGATTGGTGCTCCCTCATATCCATCCAAGGGCCTCTGAAATGGTCTTCGTATTGGAAGGGACTCTCACCATTGGCTTCGTGGACACCACCAACAAGTTTTTCTCTGCATACATTAAATCAGGGGACGTGTTCGTGATCCCCAAAGGCATTATTCACTTTGTTCAGAACATCGGAAACGCACCCGCCTCTCTGATAGCAGCTTTTAACAGCCAAGCTCCGGGTATCTCTTTAATTCCCTTGGCTGCTTTCGCCTCCAATCCGGCCATTCCTAGCCAAGTTTTGGCCAAGTCATTCCAGATTAATGTTATGGACGTGGCCAAAATCAGAAAGAACCTTGGCGGCAGCTGAGCAATCGATCTATTATTAGGGAAATGATTTGTCTGTGACTCTCAGACGAATCAAGATAATTACTAGATATAAGCTAGATAAATCTGCATCTCCTTTTTGTTTCAAATGTATCTTTTATTTCTACTGTTGATTCAGTATGTCGATCATGGGTGTTATAATTTGCAAATAAAAGCATTTCCTTTCCGTTTTATGTCGGAGACCGTAGTTACACGTCAGCTTTTAAAGCCTTATTCAACAGCGACGCCCTGTCTTTGTTTAGTAGGTAGATTATTAGAATAAACTCTGAGTATTTGTTTTCAGCTCTGGCAATTTAGCCAATTTGAAAAATAGCCCATAAAGTAAAATAACTAAAATTAAATTAAAAAGTATTGCCCAAACATTGATTGATTGTATGGATAGATAACAGACAGGCAGTTAAATCAAGACCATATGAGACTGAAGGAGTTTCTCGTTTGTTACTACTGAGTTTAAACTGTTTTTTCTACACAAACATAAAATGAAGGCCACCAAGCACCGCGATCCCCTTTGGTACAATCACAGGATTGCAACGAATTAAGAAACCATGGTAGTTTTTCCCTGAATTGTGTCGTCTTCGGGCGGTTTCCAATCAGATCTGAATGTAAGAAGCGAGCATAGATCACATCAGAGGAAAATAGTTCTCATAAAAATTAAAATTCATGTAGCTTACCATTTATATTCAATAGAGAGAAGACATTAGTTTCTACATTGCCTACCAGCTTTACTTGAAGCTACTTCTCTTGTATAACAATCTAGTTTCTATCGATATAAAAATAGTAAATACAGAAATTGTTGAAGATATGTCTCATTTTTTGCATACTATTGTGCAGTCGTTTCAAGTTTCGCTTACACGATAGTATTCCTCCTCCTCGGCTCCACAACAGGGTGACTTGTATCGCAAATATAATTTAAAATAGCCGTCGGTATATGGCAAAATAAAACCATTCATCTATGGTAAAACCGAAATGTACGGTGATTTTATTTATTTGCTTAAAGAGAGAAAAAGGGAAGTGGATGTAATCGTACTTTGTCAATTCACATTTACAAGTCTATAAATGTTAGATATTTAATTTTTAATAATAAATGAAAAAAAATTTAATCTTAGAAAAATAAAAAAATAATAATGAATAAAATATATATATATGAAATATAAAAATAATTTAGTTAAAAATGAAGTATAAAAATAATTTAATAATATATAAAATAGTTTTTAATGAAAAAACACAGAACGAACAAATAACATATAATTATATTTAGTAAGTTACAAAAAGTACAAAAAATTATTAAGCAATGAGAATAATAACGATTTAGAATGGAGATGGTAAAGGATCATCTAATTTATTATCCCAATTTATTAAATATATATATTTTTTTAATTTTGAATTCATAAATTAAATGAAATCTTATTTCCATCTCAAAAACCTTATCTTGAAAATAACTACGAGTTTAAGTACTAGTGATCATATGATTTCAATGTTGATCTACATAATTATCTATAGTCTTAAGGTTATATATTTTTATTTTATCTTTAACAAATAAAAATAATATTCAATAAATTTATTACAACAATTATTTAAATCATTCCATAATATTTACATTTTTATTTTGGAAGTTATTTTATTATAGGAACCTATATCCTTAATGTTTCACGAAATCACCAATATATCATTATTATAAATTCTCAAAATTGTAGGCACCCACTTTTTACCACAACTTGCTTCCAACTAGATTTCAAATTAATTCCTACCAAACATTGCATATTAAGTCTATAAATCATTGAACACCCCAAATTTGTCAGTGCATCATTCATCAATGCTCAGAATCATGTTGAAGCATCCCTATTTGAGATACTAGCCCATATACAATAATAACCTCTCATGGATTCACCCCAAATCACCTTGTGACATAACAAGTGTAATTTGGCCTATGGACCCATTAAGTGGGGCACTTAATCAATCTTAAAAGAGAAAAAATACTAGTCAAAATTGACTAATTAATTAAACAATATTAAATGCTTAGTTGAATTATCCATTTGCAATTAATGAATATCTAAAAATGAAAATTCTAAAAATCAAAATATCAAGCCTTTTGTCATTACTTTAAAGAGTTGTCGAAATTGCTAGATTTAGCCAAGATCTCTTAATAGTAGTCATGCGATGAATGTCAAATTCCTATAGAGGTAGAATAAGAGCTCTAAAAATAAGAAAATTTCATGAAAGAAAATGTTGCATTTGAATCCCCTATGATGTGTAAAACTACTCAAACATGTTGATGACATATTCCCCACCATTGTTAGTCCTTAAGATTTTGATGTAACACTCTGACTACTTCTCCACAAGCTCCTTGAAGTCCTTGAAATAATCAAAGACCTCAGACTTCTTTTTGAGAAAAAAAACCCAGGTGTATCTCAAAAAGTCATTGATGAATGTGAGCATGTATCTAGTCCTATTGAATGAAGGGTTTGAAAATGGACCTACTATAACACTATGGATAATTTCTAGCTTCTATTCAGCTCTCCTTATTTTGCCCTTGTCATATTTCTCTTCTAGATGCTTGCCAAAAATGCAACCATTGCATAGGCCATTCGATAATTTGACCTTGGGCAGCTCTAAAAACATGTCCTGATGACTAAATTTCTCAAGGTAATGGTAGTTTAAATGGAAAAATTGTTCATTCCATAGTTTTATCACTCCATCTGCATGAGTAAGCAATGTAGCTGAAGGCTGATCTAGGGCAAATTATGAGAAAATATATAGCCTAGACTGATGATTGACCTTTCCATAAGCCACTGTAATATCACTCTGTAGCTCCTTGAGAACCACTAAATCAGGTGTGAACTCAACTCACTTCCTTGCAACTATGTGAGTGATTTGATATACCGAAAAAAGATTGGTGGATAGTTAAGGAACACACAAAAAATCATTGAAGATCCTGTCACTTACTTTAACTAATCCTTTACCATAGACTTCTGCCAAAGTGTCATCACCTAAGAGAATTGAAGGCACATAACATGGATATATTTCTGAGTCACCCAAGTCAATAGCCCAAGTAAAAGGCTGAGAAGATACTACAATAAGTGTTTTTACCCTTTTTGTTATCTTTAGCCTTTGAAAAATATTGTGCGAACATGTTCTGATTTGAGGACTCAGAAGCACTGATGTTATTCTTCTCAAGCAACTTAGTGAAGGTGTCAATCTTCTTTTTCATGCACTGAGATTCATCGTACCCAAGTTTCTTTAAAAAATTGCATTTGATTTTCTCCTTTTTAGGCTTCCCTCTTGAGAAGGATTCATTTAATGATTCCTTAGGCTTGACATATGATTTATGATTCTTCTTATGCACATGATTTGTTTTAGATTATTTCTTCTCCTATTTTCCACTGCTAGAAGGCTTCTTCTTATCTTGGTTGATAACCAAGGCATGTGATTTTAAAGACTTTAGTACAACCATTTGAACAAATTTATCTTTTTCTCAAGATAGATTGGTAACAAAATCATAAAATGATGACATTTTCCAAGTGGATCCAAGTGCATATTTGGTAGAATGAAATGTAGAGATGAAAATTGAATAGTCGTGACCCAGTTTTGCAAGCACAGATAGAATCAATTGGTCATCTATTTTCTTAATGTCACATTGTTTCAACTATAGTCTCAGTGATTTAAACTTTGTAAAGAAGTCTTTTATGGTGTCATAGTCACCTGGGCTCAATGTGATGAGCTCATAACCCCTCATGATGTTCTGCACTTCAAAAATCTTGTCTAGGATGGTCCAGACTTTGTTGGAAGTTTTTATAGCGTCAACATGGAATAGGTGGTCAAAAGACATTGACAGGAATAAGAAACCATAGGCCACATCACATCTATTTTACCACTTAACCTTTTCTTCATCTGTAGATGGCTCAGTGTCTTCACCCATAATGATCTGATAGAGTCTTCCACCTCTCAAGATGAGCTACATTTTAGACTTCCATTTGACATAGTTAAATGGCATGAGTGGTTTAATGTTTAGATTCATTAGTGCAAATTAGATTGAGATAATTTACAAAATTGAGATGAAATCAAAGAAAATATTTTACACAGTACAAGTACCCCCTTGAACTATCAACAAGACCCTTCCTTAAGTTACGATACAACACACAATTCCATACAATCCTCATTAAAAAGGTAAAACCTTAACTCATTAATTAGAAACCATTAAATGTAAATGACCATTGGTGACTTAATTAAATAACCTAAGTAAGCTAAAAATACCACATAGGCAAAACCCAATGGGAAAAAACATTACACTAACACCCCGTTAAGCGTAGATTAGGTGAGATGAGAATTGGGTCTTGACTTTGAAAGCCTAATGAGGTACCCAAGTAAATAATAAAGAACCTCGATAGGAGGAAGAAGAATGTGGAATAACCTAACCCTAATGAGAGCTCACAGATGAACAAATTTACTCTCTATGAAGAGCTTGGTTAGAATATCTAAAATCTACTCTGATGTTGGATAATACTAAATATCAATGACTTTATCATTAATGAGCTCCTTGATGAAGTTCATGTGAATCTCTATGTGTTTGGTCATTTGATGAAAAACCAAATTCCTAAAAAAATTGGACAATGCTTTAGTTGTCACAATAGATGATTGTTGGCTTATGAAACTAGATGCCAAAATCAGTGAGAATCCTCTAAATCCAGATTGCCTTAGTAGTGGGATTGACATCCTCTCTATGTTATACCTCTGTAGATGAAAAAGTAATTTCATGTTGCTTCTTACTTGACCAAATTATTTGACTTGAAATAAGTGAGAAATTGTAGCTTGAAGTGGAATTTTGATTCTGAATATCTCCATCCCAATCTAAATCTATGTATCCAATCAAATAAACCTTTGTTCTTACTCTATAGTGTATCCCATAGTTATGTGAATGTTGAATGTAATACAAAATGTGCTTAGCTACTTTCTAATGCAATTCATGTGTCTCCTACATAAATTGGCAGACTATTCCAACTACATAGGATATGTTAGGTCTAATGTGTGTGAGATAGATAAGACTTCCCACTAGCTGCCAGTATAGAGTTGCATCAAAAATAGTGTAGGATAATCAACCTCAAGCTTCACACCAAATAAGGGAATAGGATAAATCTCATAATAAACCATGTTAAACCTCACAAATAAATCAAGAGAATACCTAGATTTTGAAAAAAAAAATCCTTGAATTTGACTGAATGATTTCAATCCTAAGAAAGTAATGCAACAATCCCATGTCTACCATTAAATATTTGTCTGAAAGTGTAGTTTTCACTACTGAGATGGATGATTGTGAGTTCCTTGTAATTATCAAGTCATCCACATAGAGAACTAAGATCAATAGAGAATCATCTTGCCACAAGATGTAGATATTTAGATTTGAGTGGCATATGATAACACAACTATGAGGAAAAAGGAGTCCATCTTGGCATACCATGATCAAAGGCATTGTTTAAGTCTTAGATAGATTTCTTGAGTCCCCAGACCAATAAGGAATCTTCCACAAAGCCTTGTGGTTGATCCATGTAGAACTCTTTTTTGAGGTCACCATGTAGAAAATTACTCTTGATGTCCATTTGGTGAACATCCCACTGATGTGCATATGCGATGGCTAGAATGAGTCTCATAGATATCATTCTAGCTACATGAGCAAATATCTCAGTGTAGTCTATGCCAGGGATTTAAGAAAATGTTTTTACAACCAAATGAGCTTTGTATTTATTGATAGACCCATTTGTACCATACTTAGTCCAATAAACCCATTTGCAACAAACCAATTTTATTATTTTAGGAAGAGGGACCAAGTCCCATACTTTATTCCTAATTAAGGAACTATACTCCTCTTAAATAGTAGAATCCCATTCTGAAATTCTAGATGCCTTATGAAAAGTTTGTAGATCTAAAGTAATATCCAGATAGGCATGTGAAGTCCCATGAAACTATGAATGTGTTTGTCTTGTATCTGAAGGATTTCTAACCCATTCCCTAGCACTTTTAAGTGTCTATCTAGCCCAAGTGGGACCAAAATTATATGATATTAGAGAATCAAGAGGTGAGTCATCATCATCTAAAGTGTGAGTGTGATATGGATGAGGAAAATCCTCATCACTACTTTCATCACTTGAAATTAAAAAATAAGAAGAGCCATCTTGATCATCAAGAGGATTTTGAGGTGGATCAAAATCACTGTCATAGGTAGAATCAAAGTCTAGTGAGACTTTTTAAGAGTATGAAGTACTAGTAATGAGTTCAAGTGGGCCCTTATGAAACTTGACACTCCTTTCAATGAACAACTCATGATTTTTAAGATAGAGAGCCTGTATCCATTAGTACCATCTACATACCCTATAATGATACAAGACTGACTCTGAGGTTCCATTTCCTTTCATTTATTCTTGGGATTACATGGCATTGTTGGTGATATAAACACTTGAAAGTGATCCACTATGAGCTTGTGACCATCCCAAGGTTTGAAAGGAGTGATTTCTTTTAAGGTTTTATCTAAATTATAAAGTGTGGTTCAAGTATATATTACACATAGTACAATTACCCCCTTGAAATATCAATAATAACCCTCATGAAGTTAAAATGTAACACATGCTCAATATTGGACATTAGACATTGCTAAGAATCCATCTATGAGAAATTACTGTGAGAGAGTATGAGAGGGATGTCAAACACAACTAATAATGCATCTAAAAAGGGTATATTGAGTTTTAAGCCATTATACCATGAAGAAAATGGATGTTACAAAGAGCCAAAAATAATATCACCAATGCTTAGATATTTGAAAAAATATGCACTTTCAAAAAAACTAGCACCCAAAATGGAGCTACGGATTGAAAGTTATATCACTTACAATTTTTTACTCCCACATTATTGAATGCCATGCAAATTTTTTGATCTTGCTTACTCATAATTTTAAAATTGATTTACTTGTTTGTGATTTAAAATAAGCATTGCTTGCTTGGGATTTCAACTAAACACTACTTTCTCAAGGTTCCAAATGACTGCTACTTAGGTTTTCAAACAACTTCAACTTTGAGAACTCATAGAAGTAAGACTCCTTCCAAAACATGGATCAATTTAGTAATCGAGCTTTTAGGTAACTACTACTTCGAGCTTTTAGAACTACTTTATTAAACAAGTAATTACCCTTCAAAGACCTGAATTGGTCTACAACAGTGTAAGTTAGGTTTTTGGACTTGATTTATTAGACAAGTAATTACCCTTCACAAACCCAAGTTGGTCTACAATACTGTAAACTAGTTTTTGGAACTATTTTACTGGATAAGTAATCAACCATTTAAAATTCAAGTAATTAGTCACCTTGTAAACACCCAAGATGGTCTACACAAGTGTAAATCAGGTTTTTAGACCTGCTTTACTAGAGAACATGAAATACAAGTAGTTAGGGGTCAAAAGTTTGATGATGTCTCCAAGCAAGTTGTTAGGTTTTGAAAGTCTGATTACTTCTCTAAATAAGTTGTCATGTTTTAGAAGTCTAATTGATGATTGTCAATTACTTCTAAGTTTCTAGGGTTGTGAAGTATGATTGCTTAAGTCACCAAATTTATGGGTTTTACAGGCTCTTCTACTCATCTATAAAGACATCTATTAGTAAGAAGAAAACTTGATTTATGAAAAATCTTTGAAATTTTTGAAAACTCTAAGAGAGATGGATTTTGAATCTCAAAAAAACCACAAAAATATGTAGGTTGATTTTTCATCAATGGGTTTTTGACACACATTTTGAGGTAGCTTATATAATATGCCTCCAAGGTCAAAAACGTGCTCGTATAGAAGAAAAATTAGTAATGGTGAATGTAGGAGTATCATTCCAAGGAGACAAATGCATGAGGCTATTAAGAAATATCTGATACCATGTTAGATTTTACCAATATCTTTGAATAGCGGTCACATGATGAATGTTGAATTCTTATAGAGGCAGAATGAGAGCTCCAAAAATAAGAAAATTCCACAAAATGAAATCTTTGCATTAACCATTTTAGGAAAAAAATTACATATAAGGTGAGATTAGGTCTCCAAAAATGTAAAACCTTAATTCATTAATTAGAACCCATTAAAGGTAGATGACCCCTAGTGGCTTAATTAATTAACCTAAGTAAGCTAAAAAGACCATGTAGGCAAAACCCACTAGGAAAAATTGCTACACCAATAAAAAAATCCCATATGGAATGGAAAGAGGTAGCATAATCCTCATAAAAAATACTAGAACATGTGTCAAAACTAAATTAATCATCTTGAAAAACCATGGAGGGATCATAAATATATTCAAATTGATCTGCAAGACATGCATAACCAACATTATAATAGTCACAAATGTATTTTGATTCTAAAGCTGAGTCTGACTCAAGGGACTCTAAATTTGATGTTGAGACTGCTGTTGATTTTTCTTCTAATGTTAAATTTGATGTTAGTTCAAGAATGTAATGTAACATTAATTCTAATTCTTCTTTAATTATGCATGTCGCTATAATTATGTCTTATTTGGTATTTGGTATTGTACAAATAACGACATGTGATGACATAATGATACTTTTAAAAATAGGATCAACTGAGAAGGATTTCACATTGAATGGATTATCAAAGTGAGATTCCTCAACAATGGGAAAAAGGTAAAGAGATAACTCCATAGAGAATGGCTTGTCTAAAGGAGATTTTTTTTAAATAGGACAATGTTTGAGATAACTATTTACCCAAATATGGCTATAATCATTAAGAACTGACTCTATAAAGATTAGCTTATCAGAGTGAGACTCCTTGAAAATGGGTAAAATATGAAAAGGTGATTCATCATAGGTTTACTTTTCACAAATAGTTCTTTCAATAAAAAACCATGGATTTATTGGTTCTCTTGGCATTGGTTTACAAGTAGGTGTAAAATACCAATTTTGAACACATATTAGTCTTCAAATGATTGGCTTTGTTAGAAAGGTATTGTTTGGCTCTATTGTGACTTAAAGATTGGCATGGGTTTTCTAAATTGGGGGAAGTTTGACAATGTATGAAGGAGGCTCAGTGGTTGGGTAATGATCTCTTTGGAAATAAGCTCATCTAAGATGGACTTAAAAAAGACTGGTTACTGGTCTAGGATGGTAGCTATGACTCATATAGTCATAATAGCATAACCTTATTGGGATAATGAGATACCATACTTGTAAGGGCTTGGATGGTAATGGTAGGGCATTACGAAGCTTGATTACTATTGTGAGCCAAAGGATGAGGTATTATAATGGTAATGGTAGGGTGTTGTAAAGCTTGGTTACTATAATGAGCCAAAGGATGAGGACCTAAGCTTGGTTACTTACACAAACCAAAGGATGAAGTATTGAAATAGTAATGGTAGCTTGGTTGTTGGCACAAGCCAAAGGAAGAGCTCCTAAAATGGTAATCCTTAGATGTTATGGAGCTTGGTGGTTTGTGCAGACTGAAGGAAGGTTAATGATATAGTTAGGGGATCAAGTACTTTTAGCATTGGAAGGGTAAACTTGGGACAATAATTATCCCAAATAAGGTATCACTAAATATTTCACTTGAGGGTCTTAACTTTGTTCTCCAGATTGAGTATTGTAAGGAGGATAAGGATTTGTCTCATAAATAACATCATCACCATAGGTATTAAATAAAGTAATTTTTTGTGACCAGGTTATTATAAAGTAAATTTTATATGGATCCACTAATATTATAATGAGACATATCCAAATCAATAATAAACATTTCATAAAAAATATTAGAGATATACAAAATCTAAAAAAAAAATTTTGAAAGACAAATGGTCTAAACCTCTTCTAACTTGGTCGAATTAATGGAGCTGTATCTATAAAACTGTCAGTGATAAAACTTGTTATAAAAAATATAACATCAAATGTCTAACGATAAATATTTAAAACAAATGGTCAAGTGGATGAAATAAAATTGAAATTCCAAACATAGGTATAAATTGTTTCAAAAAAGTCCACACTAGGTCTAAAGAAATAAAAGTTTCTAGGTCTTTTCAAAAATAATGCACAAAGTCATAATTCAAAATAGGTATTGCTAGGTCTTTTGGAAAAGGCACAAAAGCTATAATTTAAGCAAAAATAGGTCTAAAAGGCAAGATATTTAATCTAATGAATTTGAAACAATTTGAAAAAACTAGGCATTTGGATTTAGACACAGACTTTTAAATTTGGAAAAAGACATGGAACTTTAGGCATATGGAAGATAGACCACTTACCTAAATATAAGCACAAAAATAATCTTTAAATGAAGTAAGAAATTATCTTAAGTTACACAACCCACAAGTGAAAGATCAATGTCTAGGCCAAAATTATATGAACCATAGGCATAAATCAATCAATGTTTCGATTTGAACTTGTCAAGGTTAATTTTTAACATAATTTATAAGACTAGGATTTTCAAAATAATAACAAGCTAGACAAGGACAAATGACATGACAATACTAGGTATAGACCCAAAAGGCAAACATGGTTTTCAAAAATGTAATTAGAATTTTGGACATAAGGCAATAAATCTTTAGAATTATTTGAGAAGCATAATGATATTATCATTATTTAAAGATATGGAAAATGGTTTGTTTCAATATTTACAAGGCACAATATTTAGAATGAAATGGTTAGCACAATGACACCCTTTTCAATCAAGTGACACACATAAATGTTTTTGACAACAACTAAGGCAAGGTGTGGTGTCAAATGAATGACATGATGGCTCTTTAAACAAAGGAGTGATGTATAACAAGACTCATTTTGACATGGTATGATAAATAAATAGCTACCACTCAAGACCACGTAATCAAAAGGACAAAATGATTTAAAAAAAAAACTTAAGTGTAACGTGTTAAATCTTAAAATTAACAAGGTTGTATCATATTGTCAAATCATGTCTATATACATTCTCTTGAGAGGATTTTAAATTACTAATATGAAATGTAAGAGCACAAAAAATGTAGGGTTTTTAGGCCCCCTCTTATCTTAATATTTTATATAGTGACATGTAACTTCAGGCTACTCACCCTACATCAACAATATGTCTGCAATAATTAGGGTTATTTAAACTATCAATTATTGCTTGTTTTGAGATGGTGTCATATGTGTGGAAAAAACTAAGGCACAATAATGTCATTTGAATCTAGGTCAACTAAATTGTAAAAATATCATATCCTTTTCACAACCACTAAATCTATCAATTACTTAGTGTAGTGTGATGTCTGAGTTATCCCTACATTTTGAGGCTGAATACCACTAACGGAGCTTGTTCAACCACTAAAAAAATTATTCTAGTTGGTTACCCTTAATTTATATACCCTACCATGGAGTGGGGTTTTTATGATGTTGGGAGATGAAGCCAGAGATTAATTCACCCCTAAATAACTTTTGAGGGACAAGTGAACTCTTATGCATAACCCAAAATGCATGAAAATAAGTAAAGTCGAAGGAAATTAGCATCATTCTAGGGTCACATGAATCACTCAGATTATGAGGAGGCCTTAACAACTTTATTTTCATGCTTTTGTAAAAAAGTGGTAAATGCAAAGAGTGAGCAATTTTATCATCTGAGTTCCCAAAAGGGAACTAGGGAAGAGCATACACATGACACTTGTTTCGCCAAACAAACACTCAATTAAAAAACATAAAAATGAAAAATATTATGAATATTTAACTAAAGTGAGAGTTCTTTTTTATAGCACCAAATGAAATATGTTTTGAATTTTAGCCCCTTCACATTGTGTGAAAACCTTTAAAAATGAAAATGACTTAAACAAAAGATTTTTAAAATGACAAATTCAAATATGAGTTTTGCAACTTTATAATATATAAAATAGTATTTTCTTGGTCTTTGGGTCCATCAAAAAGTGTTATATATATATATATATATATATATATATATATATATATATATATATATATATATACACACAATATGTGTATATATATATATATATATATATATATATATATATATATATATACACACATATACATATACATATACATATATACATATATATACATATATACATATACATATATATATATATATATATATATATATATATATATATATATATATATATATATATATATATACATACATACATATATATACATATATATATATATATATACATATACATATATATATATATATATATATATATATACATATACATATATACATATATACATATATATATATATATATATATATATATATATATATATATATATATATATATATATATATATATATATATATATATATATTACTTTTGGGAAATATTAAAAAATAAAAATCTATAAAATCAAAATATTAGAAAGATCCCAAATACCTAAATGTTAGAATATATACAAAAACAAATTTAACTTGCAAACATAAAAAAAAATTAGAAAACAACTAAAACAAAAATTAACAAATAAAAGGAAGAGTGAGTAAAATATTGAAATCTAAAAAACTATAAGATTATGATGAAATTTATATAGATGCAAATAACACAAATGTACACAAAGTTTAAAATTTTTAGCATCAAGAAATTTTTGGGTTAAAAAATATAATTATTTTAACAATTGTTTATTAAGAAAAAAATAGTTACTAAAAGAGTCATAACTTCTAAACTACAAATCAAATTTCAATGAAATTTTAATAAAATTAGGCTAAAACCATTAAGAATAATTTGTCAGAAAATATGAGAAAAAATAGTAAATGAATTAATAATGTCAACAATTTTAGCTGTCATTTTTTAATGAAATAAAATAGAAGAGAAGAATTGAGGGAATAAGATGAAGATGTGGGGTGTGCAATCAAGTCCCACTGAGCATGTCATTATGTGAACAAGGAATCCAAGAGGGAGGATTAAAAATATTTTGTTAAGAAAAAATCAAATTCAAATAAAGACACTAAACGTTAACACCTCTAACCTAGACATAAGGGGGAACATAGGTAATAAGCATGCATATGAAGCATAAGTAAAGAATAAAGGAAAACCTTATTTTACCTTCCTTGGACCTCTGAATGGCTTATATAAATGGTTTAATCAGCTATTTCATGAATAAATATTCATCAATAGAGATTTTTTGGCTTCAATGTTTCTTGGCACCTTGGTTTGGCTATTTGGCTTAGGAATTTAACATGGTAACATTACATTCAATGCTTATTTGCATCTATTTTTACATTATAAAATTACACCAAGATGGCTTAAACATCAATGGGTATGGCCTTGTATTTATAGCCTCAATAACTAACTCTTACTGAAGTTGAGTTAAGGTTGAGTTGAGATTAACTTTAGTTCAGTTAAAAATTGTCATGCAATTATGATTTTCTGTTACTAGTCATAGTTTTCAAATTAAATATTTTGAGATATTTTGAAAACTCATAAAGGTAATGTGAAAGGTTTGATTTTTTGATTTTTTAAATTTTTATTAATTGAAAGTGGATAATTCAATTAAGAATTTAATCTTATTTTATTAATTAATTGATTTTGATTAGCCTTTTTTATCTTTTAAGATTTGATTGAGTGTCTCACTCAATGGGTCCATAGGTTAAATTGACATTTGTTATGTCTCAACATGATTGGTGGTGAATCCATGAGAAGTTATTTTGCATACATGTTAGTGCCCCAAATAGAGATGCCTCAACACGATTATGAGCATTGATGAATGATGCACAACCAAAATTGGGATGTTTAATGTTTTTTAAGATTAATTTATAATAGCTAATAATAATCAGTATGAAGTCTTGTCAGAAGTTAATTATGGCCAAAATTAGGTTTCTATAGTTTGCCCCGATTTGGTAAGGCATTACAAGTTATAGGCATAGTAATGTCTTCTCAAAGAATGAAAAACACTGTTAAAAATGAAAGAAGATTATAATTGAAGAAGAAGCTAAAAAAAAAATTTCAAATCTTATAATGATTCCCCCTTGACGGAGTGGTTGAAACATATAATTGATGGATGGTCCCTCAAAAATAAGAAAGAGAAAGAATTAAATTAACCAATGGGTGAGATTAATCTAATCGAGATAATACTTGTATGAATTTATTTAAAAATTATTGATTTGCCCAATGAAAACTATAATCATAAAAAAATATTGAGACACTGATATTTATAAAGATAGCTATAATCAGTTGCACAAGCACATGTGCCTCATTAGGGTGGATGAGTCAAAATAATGACTTTCCCACAAGTGGTTTTATTCATTAAAATCGTCAGGATTGAATAATGATTTTTGGTTGTACCCTAGTAGGGTATAATAACAAATATAACTCTAAGATATAACCTATTTTATAGATTAAATATGAGTGAGCACAAATGTATAGTCTCAACATCGGGCTGAAAGTCCCTTGTGATAGACTTAACTAAATAATCAAAATATGTTCATGGTTGTTATAATATTGATTTTGCTACCTTGGAGATCAATTTTAATATATTTTTGATCCCTCCATAGTTTTTTAAGATGATTACTTTATCATCAACACAACTTCTTTTAGCATCTTATATGAGGATTGTGATACCTCTTTCTATTCCATTACCACTTCACATACCATTAACACCAACTAACCTAGCCATTATGTTGACCTTCCACCCTCAACAAGTGTTGATTGGAACCAATATAATCACAGATTTTTGAACTGTATCTATGGAAACATATCATTTAAATAATTTCAGGGGAACCAAGACTGTATTCATGCAAAAAATGAACAATCTTCTAGTAAATTTTTTTTGAAGGTACTAGGAGACAATCAAAGTCTAAAGTCAAGATATTTTAGTGAAACTTTTTTAGAAGTGATAGAATAAAATCAGATTCAAATTTCAATGTTCCTTAGTGAAACCTTCTTAGAGGTGCTATAGGATAATCAAGACAACTTTATTGATTAAAACGTCATTGAGGTGCCAATCATTGAGCACAATAATTCTTCACTGCTTAATGAAAACATTATCAAATATAATATCAATACCTCTTCCAATATACAACATAATCAAATGATATCTGCTCTTAGCCCAAGAAACAAAAAAAATGGTAATCCTATCGAGTGAATATTTAGAATCTTTGACCCTTCCATAACCAAAATTATGTCGAATCTAGAATTATCAAAATTAAGTGTACCTAAAAATCCTAATATTCATTTATTGCCCAACCATTATACATTATATTATGTTCCATATTTACATTTCCAAATCATACCTATCATCCATTATTTATCCATGTTTATCATCCCTAGTCACACTTTCCTTTATAGAGGCTATGAAGTTATCTTGTCTCAAAGTTTGGAGGAAATAGATTCAAAGACCAATTAAGATCACAAAAACATTGTTGGATTCCAAATCTGAAGTAAATTATTGACATAGAATCATTTAAGAAGAGGTGTGAGGTAGAAATTTCCATGATTTATTATTCTAGCTGTATCATATACTAATCAGGACGTGCATCTCCACATTATCAAGAACGACAAAACCATATGTTTTCCTTGTCATTTACCTTTCCATTTTAGTTTTCTATTCATCTTGCCATCATTTCATACTCTCTCATTTACCTTACCTTATCACTTGATGGAAACCCTATTACCATTATATCCAATTTTCCTAACATCACCATCTCTAAATAATTCCATACCCTATACCATTTTACCATACCTTTCCTTCTGACCAAACTTATTTTTACCAAACCTATTTAACCCTTTTGACCTTGGTTCCATTGGTTATTTTATCACCTTCTATGAAGGTATTTCGATCCAATTTCATTACTTTCAAAATTTTGTGTTGAAATGGTAGTATATGAAATTAGTATGATAGTGGATCTATGTCCAGTGCTTAAGGAATCAATAATTTCTCCAATGAAATACATTCCCCATTCCCTGAATGGGCCTTCAATCATCATAGGTTGTAATGAAAGAGAACTTGAAGATTTCATCCTCCCATCAAAGCAATGACACTTCTCACACTTTCTAACTATCTGATAAGCATCTTTAAAAAATGATGGCCTCCAATAACTAGCTCTTAGAATTTTATGAGCTATAATTTTAGGTGAAAATGACAACTAGAGAGTCCACTATGGAAGCCTTCAATTAGGTCAATAGTCTATTCTTTCAACACACATCTTAAGATAACCCCATCTCGATTCTTCCATGATATTCCATTCTCAATCAAGAGGTATTTTTGGGAGAGAAGTTTCAAAGTTCTTATTTGATTTTTATCCAAGTCTGGGGGACAATTTAGATTTTTCAAGTAATAGACAATGTCTCTATACCATGAGGGCATGTTAAATTGACTCAAATAGTCATCAACATTGAAAACAAAAGAGTTTATCTCAAAAACTTACAAATTATTCTCATCCATAATCTTGGCTAGACCCATCAATCTTATTGAATTTGTGGTCTGAATGTCCATGTCACACTCTTGCAACTTGTTAACCCACCTACATCTCTTATTGGATGTTTTAATCTGAGTCAAGATGTCTTTCACCATGTTATGTAACATGTAAGCAACAATCTTTGAACTCAAAATATAAGGCCTCAACATATTGGCAGCTTTGAAAAGAGTGAAATCTTGCTTTTTCTTGATGATATAGTTCAGTTCAGGACCTTGCATGACTTTAGTAAATAAATATATGGGTTTCTCATCACTGTCTTCATTATTTTTTAATATAACAATAATAATAATATTGTATGATGCAAAAGACAATATCTAGAATTGCATTATGTAATCATGGCTAGCCAATATAGGAGTAAACTTAAAGCTCCCTTAATGTCATTGAATGCTTCCATGGCCTTATCCTCCCATTTGATGGTTTAGTCCTTCTTCATCATGCAAGTAATAGGTAGAGTAACCTCTACAAAATTAGACACAAACCTCCTTACAAAGTTAATTTATCCAAAGAAAGACTAAATTCCTTTTTTCTATTGTAGGATAGACATTTTATCAATGACTTTAACCCTTAGACATGATATATCCCAGCAACTTGGCCTTCTATACTCCAAAGTGACACTTCTTTAGATTAAGTGAAATTCCAAACTCCCTACATCTGATCAACACTTTTTCCAAAATATCCAAATGTTATTATCTAGCCTTAGAGTACATAATAATATGATCATAATACACAACAATGCAATGGTTAATTATCCCTACAAAATTGATGTCCATAGCTCATTAGAATGTTTCACTGTAATTCATCAACCCAAAAGGCATCCTCATATATAAATACATGCCCGAAGTCATTATAAATGTGGTCTTGGGTCTCTCAAATTCTTTCACGACAACTTAGATGTATCTAGAGAAACTATCTAAAGTAGACAACATCTTTGATCCTGTAACAATCTATAGTAGGTTGTCTATATTGGGTAAGGGATAATTATCTTTTAAAGATTTTTCATTCAAATTTTTGATATCCACACATAAGCAGATATTGTCATTCCTTTTTCTCACAAGGACTAAATTTTTAACCCATGATGAGTACTTGATGGGTTAAATGATTCCATAATCCCTTAGCTTCTTTAATTCATCCCTCATCTTGGTGGCCAAGATGGGGTTAATATGTCACTATTTCTATTTAAAATACTTGTTGTCAGGATACAACGAGATGACATGATAGAAAAAAAATTCCTTATATACTTTCAGCTCAGAATAAGACCATGATAGATAATCTTGGTACCTTTTAAGTAGCTACATGTAATCTTTCTTCTCAATTTCACTTAGGTGAGTACCTAGCCAATCCTTTATTTGATTCTCATGATAACCAAAATCTAAATCAATCACATATTTTAAAATAAATGAATCTTGAGCCTTGATTATATCAGCTCCTTCAAAAGACACCTCTAAACTCACCAATCCTCTAGGGAACATGTTTTTCTTTAGCTGAATAATGTCCTTCCAAACAATGTTTCCTTCCTATCACAAACCTAAACCATATATTCCATGTCTGTGAGCTGATCATGGAACTCAACATCATAATATAGAAACCTCTTAATATGATCATAATCCTAAAACACCTTCTAATGATGAACATTGTCTGGAATTGAATGCTGAACATGCCCCTCTATTTGATACTACAAATGAGGACTCGTATCTGTAATATCAATCTGAACACCTAACCCTAAAAGTTTGTCAACTTGTTCATTGAAAATTCTATCATGATAACAAAGATTGAATGCACCAAATAATTCAAGTAAATCCCACACATTATTTTGATATTGTTTCAACCTTTAAATTTTTTTACCATAAGCATTATGGACTTGCTTTACTAGAAACTCAAAATCAACCTTTACAATCTATTTTTAATTCTATATTTTTGGGAAACTCATAAACCAAGCAAGAGTGCCTCATACTCAACAATATTATTCATGTACTTAGAGGATAGTTGAAAAGAAAACATTAAATATTTAACATTGGAGGTATAAAAAACAACCCCAAATCCATTTCTAAGATTGGAGCAATCCCCATTAAAGCATATCCTCCAAAATACTCCTTCACTATCAGGTTCAACATCAAGAGCAATAGGGTATTCATTAGCATCAACATTTCTAGCAAAGTTTCCCAATTCAACATCTGTGTACAAAACTTCATTGAGAGATTGTTTTCCATCCTCAATTACATATAACATCTTTAGCTCTCTATAGATCTTGACCATCTTACCCTCTAGTGGAATGGTGATATAAGACAAGCCCATCTATACACTTTCACCAATGTTAGTAACCCATTTACATGACATAAACATCTCCCACTTATGTAGGGAATTTATAACTACCACGTCCATATTCAAATGCTTAACTAGATGCACTGCTAACTACACTACTGTCCCCTTGACTTGTCCAACAATCGAAACTTCTTATGAGTCCATGGCATAACACTTGCCAAAGGTTAATGTAATCTTCACTCCAAGCTCATTTTTGACACCCAATGACATCACATTATAGGAAGCACTAGAATTAAACATACAATTGTGAAAAATCAAACCATTGATTAATATGGTTGTATAAAATAGATCCACATTCAGTTGAATCTATACCAATGTAGTCCCCAAATATAATTCTAGAGTAGGTTAAACAATCTCTTTTGATTCTTCATCACTTTTTGAGGGTGTTTATGGTAACTTAATTTCATTTGTATCTAACTTCTCACCAAATTTCAAGTACTCAAATGCTCTCTTCCTATGCTCAGGTGTTAGTAATAGTTCAACAAGTGGCATGGTGATTTTTGATTGGCTCAACACGTGGGCCATGTCACATATGATATACTAAGGAAGAGGATTATTGAGTGGAAGGATGATAACACATTCGATTGAAATATAGTCACTGAAGGTCTAATGTAGAGTAGGCTAAGATGGATTTGAATATTTAACAACTTCTAAATGTGGATTTTATTTAAAATCATTAGCACCCTTAGGGATACTAGACAATATGAGTACCTTATTCTTGGGTGAATCACCTCTATGCTTAGCAAATTTGGAAATGGGTACTAGCTTAGAAGCTTTAAGGACTGTTGTAATTTTATTAGCTTCCCTATTAGCATCCCCTGCCTTTGGATTTGTAGGGTCAGTATCTTGAGGAAAAATAACTTGATATTTGATTCTCAAGTGATACTCCTCTTGGGAAATTGTTTCATTTATTAGCATCCACTATCCTCAACTAAAAAAATTCCCCCATCATATTTCCTAATGATCATAGAATGTAATAAATTGAAATAATAAATGGCCAATTCATATGCTTGTGCCATATTAATGTTACCAGGAAATTTAGGAATTAGGACACTTCCTTTTTCAAACACACTCCAAAATTGATCAATAGTAATATAACTTAATAATTTCATGGAGGCAATCAGATCACATTAGGGTATTTGACAATTGAACATCAAGATATCATCATTAGATCATGTAGATGCAAGTCCATCCACATATTCATCAATTAGTTTAGTTGTATAACATGGGGGATGTGGAGAAAAGTACTTGTCACACCAATAAATATAAATGTCAAAATTCATCCCATTCACTTTGGCATTTAATAGGTCAGGCACTTCTTTTCCAACCCCTCTATTCTAGTTTGTATATGTTCTTTCTTCATGTGCAAACCTCTTCCTTCTATCTTGATCTTGATGGTGGAAAGCATGACTTCCTTATGATTGATTTAGATTTGAATCCCTTTATTGATTGGTAGACACATGAGAGATCCCCTTATTATATCTAGCCAACTTGTATGATATTTCTTTGACAACAAAGGACAAAGTTTTAATAGTCTCCTCAAGACTAGAAATTTTTGTGGACTGTGTCTTTTCTAGATTGACTAATTTTACATCATCTCTCTTATTCATGGACTTTCCCATAGCCTTTATGTTATTCTCAATTTGGATGTCCATATTGAATGCCAACCATAAGTTAGTGGGATCCTTATCCCTCATGTAGTATGTAGCCTTCTTATCAAAGGCATCATAGTATTTTATCAAGCACATTGTATCACTAGTCTTGATGTTTTCAAGTAGCCACATCATAATCTTATTGAACCATGTATTGAAGTCCCAAACACCCTCATTGGGGTTCTTATTTAAGTTTTCAAATTCAGCCAAAGGGAACCTTAGATTCACTTTGTCATCATACCGAATTCTGTAAACATTTTTCATCTCTTCCAATGGATCAATGCATCCATAGGAAAGGGAATTGAAACATTCACGAGTGTCTTCCTCTAATGTGTGCATAAATAGATTAATTCACACATCCTCATGCTCAACCTCATAATATTCAATATTATTAAAAGGCTTTAGGTGTTAATCGTGATGCACTCCATTGTTCCCTTCAAATTTTGGAAGGCATTTCCTTACTTCGTTTGGAACATCATTAGGATAGCTTGCCATTTCATCAAAATTGATAGGCCTAAATCTATAAATGTAGAATATAGGACATTCATTTTCATCTAGGTCTCTATGTTTCATGATTGCTTAAATAAATGGTTCAAGAACAAATGGCAATGTGGTATTAGGGGGTGAATGAGGTGGAATTGGTGGACCAAACATAGGAGGGGATTCAGCTGGTTGAGAAGGAGATGGATAGTAAATGGGACTATAGGTTTTAAAAATTGATAGGAGAGCTATGATATTCCTCAATAATGGGAAGGTCAAGAAAGATTTCAGGATTATTCGAATCTTGACAACCCTTAGCTATTGAGATTTTCCCTTCAATAAGAGTCCAAACTTGTCTCATTCATCTTTGATATAAACTTAATGGTGAGACAAATTTCATAGATGGGTCACCTTTGAAACATGATATCAATCCTTCCATGTTTGTAAAAAATAATATACTCAAAGCTTGACTAAACACAATATTCAAAATAAACATCAATCTTTCTTCAAACTAGCTGATAAAATTTGGAGTCACCATTATAATCAATGTTCTAGAATATACTAATTAATGAACTAATAGTGATACATGCTAACATCATACCTTATTAAATTTAATGATGATAAAAAAATCAAAGGCATTAAAATATTCATAATAATTTTTAAAAGGGAAAAACTACTTTCCAACATGCAATCTTAACATCTCTTTGCAATGAATGTAGCAGAAGCCAATTGTTAAACCTTGAGAAATTCCTGGCACATTCCTAGTGGAGTGATGAACTTGTTGATGAACAAGATATTGAAATCTATGAAAGTATAGGTAGATAAATTTCAAATAAAAAGTACTTACATCTCTCTACAAAAGTCCTTGATGACACAAGTTCCATGGGTGTCTTTTCTCCTCGATAATGGTCCCAGACAAGTGGTGATGTTGATGAATTAAATATAGTCATATTGTATTAAATTATATGTAGAGAAAATTTTCAAATAAATACTTATAACTCTCTATAAGAGTCCCCAAAAACATAAGTTCCATGGGTGTCTTTCCTATTCCTCTTTAACAGTGCCAAAAAAGTGTTGGTTCCTAGTTGTACACCTCATACACTCAGCCTCAGACTCTTGAGAGAAAATGGTATGCAATGATGAAAAACTTTCTATTATGTCATTATATTTGGGGATGGGTTTGGCATCAAGATTATATCGAATGCATAAAATGACTAAGAGGCACCTATAAAGGGTATGGTCAGCTCCATGCTACTTCTGAATTTGCTTGAAGTACGGTGAGAGGACCTACGGGGTAACTTGCTCACATGGAGAGATTCTAAAATTCAACCTATATGGGGATTATCAACATAAAGAAATATGAATTTGACCAGGACACAACCAAACTCATTCAATCCACATTAGAAAGGTTATCACATGGAATGAACAAATGTTCTAAATCACATACAAGCTACTGAAGACATATATCAAAGTGATTATAGCATTCATTCGAAATAATTTTTCAACAAAAAGGGGCTTAAGGGAAGATTTTAATGCTAATATTCACATCACAAAATGCAAACACATCTTATATAGGAAATAATTTTATGCATGTACAGGTAGATAATACTTCAAATATTCAATTGGATGTATTACCTGTAGGGTAGGAAAGTGTAGAATAGTTAGATATTGATAAAAATAGGGTGGTGTCTTGTGATTTTAAAATAGCAAGGATTCTTTTAGCATTCATGACATCATTTATTATAAATATGCATAAAATTTAAATACAAGCCAATGGAACTACTAGGAGTGATTTTCACTTATTGGTACCAATGAAATATAAATACCCAAATGATCCTTGAAATTATAGATCATACACTAAAACTAGGATATCACCTACTTTTTCCCATTGAATCCATAAACCTAGAGAGCCCTAACAGGTTATTTAGAAGCATATTCCCAAACATAATGTAGAAAGGAATTTATAATCTAATTCTAAGCCCAAGATGACAAGTAGTAATGAGCATAGATCAAGATATCCAATCAATAACATTTATAAAACATATTATTGTACTTCATCAATATAAAATAATAGATAACCATAGAAATTTTCATCGACTTTGCAAGGAAATAATACACACATCAGAGGGAAGAAGGGAAAAAAATCCTTAGAAACTTTGTCAGCAATTTTCAACTAGTGCATACGAGCTCTCAGTTGAGCTCCTCTACCTTTGTTTGCTTCCCCAACTTATAGTTTATGTCTGCAATGTGCCACTTGAATTTGAAATTGGGCATTAAAAGGTGACTACTCTAGTTCATGTGAAGTTCAAATATACTCATAGTTTATAGCATTGTGTAGACACCATCTAAAAGTGGCTACTTATTTTCCATAAATTTGAAGAAAGATGGAAGTAGGATAAAAAGCATTAGACCACCACTAAAACCAACTAGTATCTCCGTCTATCTTAGGTATTATGTAAAAAACTCTAAAAATATGACCCACTATTCTTTCATGTTTGAGGTGGGTGGTATTGAGATAGAATTAAATGAAGGTAGGCTTAACTTGAGGATAAGTCCTTTCAAAGTTAAATAAAATAAGATGATGATCTGATAGGAAGGTATCAAGAATGAATGAGACTAGTATGTCATGGACTAGAGTAAAGTAGATAAGATCTTGCTTAGCTAGTAGATCTCTATCGAGGTAATGAAGAACTATATACTCTTCATATCTAAAGATGGACTAGGTGAACTAGGGGGAGTTTGAATTCTTGCTCCAATAATGTTTAGGATCAAACACCCTAATTTTTTTGCACATATAAAACCATGATTCATCCTCACTAGTGTACCACCATATTAGAATCCATCCTTATTCATCCTCTATCAACTCCACCATGTTTAAACCACCATAGAGGATCCAATGACAGCATCTGAGAGAGACTCATCTATCCACCTCCACAAGGCATCCAACTCCAAAACATCATTAAAGGTGTATAAATTAACCAACCCAATGATGTAGTTATTAAAGTCATAAAGGGTCCACACCACCTGATGGGTTAAGTTCCAACCCCATGAAATAACATTCGAAGCTAGATCTATAACCAAAAATGTGATGGCCTTACCATGCCTAACATCATGCCTAGTATCCTGACAAATGTCCCTAGGCCAAATGATTCATGTTACATTCTATAATAAGAAGCTAGAAATCTTGACCTCTCAAAGATAAAGAATTTTCAAGTTGTAAAAAAGATGGCAATTGTTCTTGAATGCATACTTATGTAGCATATTAGTAAGACCTCAAATATTTCAATAATACACAATCATTGGGTAGGATCAAGGTGCATGCCATTCTCTTCTGTGAGGCCTTCCAATACAAAAAAAGTTATTATAGATGAGTTTGTTGGGCATGATATTAATAATTATAAATGGTTATCTCTTGTGTACCATATACTCCTCTTCTTTAGGAGATGAAGAGGGGATACAAGACCACCAGAATAATATTTTTAGGGCTAAGGTGATCAAGCTACTTTCTTCCTCTGGGGAACTCACTCTAGGAGAAGGACAGTGGCACTAAAGGTGCATTTGAACTAGCATGACACTGCTTGTAGCATACACACAAGAGGAGGAAAAAATTTGGTAGGCAAGACAGATTATCCAACAAAAGTCGAAGAAGCATTATTTATTATATGTCTAAATGAATAACTTTATGGCCTGCCACCACCTTTGAAGGATTTGTTCTTCTTATTGGTGATAGTAGTCTAACCATCATTATTTACATTATAATATTTGGATTTAGATCCACCCTATTCTTGACGAGTAAGGGGTGTCTACAGCATTAGAGGACATTACTGGATCTTATGTTTCAAGGATTGGCACCAAAATCAAGTATTTGAGAGATTGATATTAAAGACATGCTAAGAAAATGGTTAGGGCCAATTTGTATATCAATAGAATATTTCAAATAATGGGACATATCCACTTCCACACAAACCCTCTTCTGAGGACAAGCCATAAAGATCTTATTCTTCTCATGGCATATGAAATTCCTTATGGGTTTTATGAACTGGTCTATAAAACCCCATAAGGGGAGAGGTAAGCTAAGAAATTCAACCCATATGGGGATTTTTAAATTTGCTTTTTATGAGACTTAAAAGTCTTGAGTCTAGTGAGAAAACACATCTAAAGTGTTTCAAATGAACCAAGGCCCATGATTGACAATAGTTTTTCAATGATCTACAGTAGAAAAGCAAAACAAAAAAGCACTTTGTAAGGTTTTGGACTCCTTCAAGTTTCACACCATGACCTTGCTAGTGGTTGTGAACCCATTTCTTTAGAAGGCTCTCAAGGGGTAATTGACTTAAAAAAACTAATCAAACTAAAATTTTCAAAGAAATGACATGTTTTATCAAATTATGGCACATCCAAAACAACATCAGGGAATGAAGAGTCAGAATCATCAACATTACCTGATAGAAGACCCTTAGGACAAATTTCCTCATTTGCTTTAGGGCCATGGTTGCACTTGCTCACTCCAAATTTATCTACATCTATGGATGCAAAGATGGAGGCAGTGATCATTAAATGAAGGGTACCCCTACCACCCAAATGGAAAATCACCAATCAAAATAAAAAAATTAATACAAATAAAAAAATACCTACTTAAATCCATGATAATCGATAGTATGACAAAAACTTAAAAGCTTATCAATGTAGAGAAATCAACCTAGGGTTCCCTTTTCCACTCATAACTTCTCAATACTTTTTTCCATTAATATGGACAAATATTTTCAAGGAGTTTTTTCTTTTCTAACTCAAACTTTAGAGTGATGTTTTAAGTGTTATATTTTTGTAAGGGCTAAATAACATATTTATGGAAATCAACAATTTTAACATGAATTTGGTGGAATGTGGTGGTTTGTTAATTTTTTTTCAATTTTTTTTTGGTAAGAGTTTCAAAGATGTTTGATTTGCATCACAATATTATTTTGTGTCAAAGTTTACATTGATCTATAATATTCTAAATTTGAATAAAACTTTTCAAAATTTTGTGACAATTTTCAAATTTATATAAAAAATGTCTAAATTATTTATGTTGAACATATCTTATAATTTATTTATTAAAATAAAAATAATTATAATTATAATAATTAAAAATTTATTAAAATAATAACGTTATAAAATAATGATAATTATCAAATGTAAATATAAAATTATTATCAAATATAATTGTTAAATTAAAATTTAATAAATAGTATCATTATCAATCATATATGTAAGTGAATTATTATTTTTATCACAAAAAAGTTATTATTAAAAATCCAATGAAACAATGTTTAACTTTTAATCATTGTCTATGATTGTCACTAACACTTTTACTTTATTTATCTTGTTTGTGACCCTTCTTATTAAAACTCATTACCTAAAGATACATACAACATCAAATATCAATATTACTTTTAAATTGAACTTCGAAAATATTTACGATGTACTTAGTTATGCATAAATAAATTAAATAAGATAATATATTATAATATAACAATTTTAATAAATTATTCAAATATTCTAAAAATTTTAAAAAAAAATTATATATATATATATAATGTGTTTGCCACATTGATATCCTATATATCTATGCGATCGTTTGGTATGGTTATCATCTCTCACAGGTATGCCTTTTTAAACCGACTGTTCTCAATCTCAACAATAATTTTATTGCAAATTCATTGTGGTTACTAAATGATTTTGAAAGGGTCTTAACATTTTTTTTTAAGAAGCTCTCACACTTATCACAAATAGAAAGTATGATCATAATCTTATTGCACATCATGGTTAGGGAAACGACTATGTTTATTTTGTCCTCTACACATGCTTCTACATTATTTACGTGTTATAAACCTGTTATTGCAATAGCTGTAAAATTTGGACATATATTCATTATTTATATCAAATTATTACCCTTGTTACTTCTGCTTCACTAAATTTTATTTTCATGTGGGTGCATTAAAAAAAAAATACATTGATAAAGGTTTCTACAATGGGCACTGATGCCAAAGAGAGTGCTGCCAACAATCTAGGACTAGTTGACAATCCACACAAAGCTAAAAAAACTTATTTTATGCCATAGATAGTAACCATATACAGATTTTTTTTATTTTTTTGTTTGTCTTTATTAAATTGAGTGACTAGCATGTAATGACTCAGTTCAAAATTAATTTTTTTTCTTTGACATACTCGTTTTTTTTCCGAATGTGTAGATGAAATTACAGAACGAATGAGTTCAAAACAATAATGAGGATCAAATATATCACTACCTGTTAGTCAAATTAGCCTAGATCAATACATAAGAAGAAAAAAGATATTTATAATTTTTATTTTTAGCGAAGTTAACTATGCATAATGTAATATATACATTTTTACCAAATTAAATCAACTCTTACATGATTTACTTATAGCTCAAGTAACATTTGGCATGTGGTAGAGTTTATAACATTCATGACATCCTCCCCTACATTCTTTGCTCGCAATGTGGATTCATTATCATAAATGAACCGATTTTTTAGCATGTGTGTTAACACCACATTCAATTAATATTGTTAGTGGGCTCACAATGTTGATCTCCAAAAAAATAGTTTATCATTATGAATTGGTTACGTCATAGCTAAAAGTTATAAGTGTGAAAATCTTAGCTAAGTCTCTGTAGAGGTTGATGGGTATATTTATCTTTGGAGGACGCGTGCTATTATATAGGATAATGTATGATTAAGTTACATGTCACCATGGAAACAACCATTCCAATTTGACATTTACTATCTTACCATTTTAGATATTCATAGCTCTTCAGTCTAAATCGTTTATACAGGTCAACCGATTTATGCACTTCAATTTTTATGCCTGGCCAACGTGATGTCACATATTTTATAATCAAATAAAAATTTATTGGATCTATGGAGCTTGGTTGGTCTACACAAACATGATGACGTAAATCAATTTCATGTATAGAAACTATTTTAAAAGTTCATGATTTTTAAGGCCCTCTTTTAGGGTATTATAGGAGTTAATTGAAAAAACATATTTTTTATTCTAGTCAATCAAAACATTTCAAAAAATATAATATTTTATCAAGTTTAAGTTTAACATCAAATATTATGGAAAATTCTTCTACATATTCTTATGGAATATTTCAATTATATTAACATTATGAGTAAAAATTCATTTAAAAAATGACACGATATAATACATTATTATGAAAAATATCATTATAGCATAAAAATTAGAAAAAAAATCCTTTAAAAATAATTGCAAGATGAAACAAATAAGTAATATAAAAAATAAAAATAAAATAATTTTCTTAACATAGACATATGTACATGCATTTATTAATTTATGTAACTAAAAGACATGTGTATATCATGACCGATACTTTACATAACTTATTTTTGTTCAACTAATAAAAGATTTAGGATGCCTATTATTAATTTATAAATATATGACTATAAATTAGGAACTAAAATATAATCCAACACTATCCACTAACATAGGACCCACAAATAACATCAACCACTTTGGATTATAGCTAATTATCTAATAGATATAATTGCTAGATAACTATCTACCCACAATACAACAATAGTAAAAATATGCATGTAACACTCTAAAAGCTTATTTGACCTTTTCTTTAATATGTTTATATCTATTTCACATATTATTTGCATTCAAGTATTGTCTTTTAACACTTATCCTCTTTTTAAATTATTTTTATAATTTTATATAAATGAAAAATAATAATTTTGTAAGATATATACGTAACACAAGGAAAATATTTTATTTTCATGATTTAAAAATCTATGCATACTAAGTTTAATGTTAGAAAATATAATATTCTTTTTTAATAATGAATTTTATTATACTAATTATTTATTTATATTTTTATTCATTCAATATAAGAATGAAGAAACATGAAAAAATGCCTTTATAAATGTATTTAAAAGTGTTTTGATCTCATCAATGACCACCAAATATACCAAATTAAATATATAAAAATATCACAATATTTTTTATTGAATCATCCAATGTGTTATTTACTATTACACTTTTTTTTTTATAATTTGATATATAAAATCAATTTTAAGCAATTTATTACTAGGGACTAACCGTTATGCAATCCTTATTTATTTGGATATGTGAAGGCATGGGTGGTGGCGGTGGCATGGGTGGAGGCAAGCAATTTGGGGTTGAAGACATTTTTGTTTTGAAAAAATGACGAATTCATTTTAGTTAATGAAAATATTTTTAAATAAGATTTTGAGGATATTCTAAAATTAATATACTAAATATCATATATAATTTTATAATTGTTTGTACAATATTATTAAACGGTTTTTGATTGGTTTTATTGAAAATCAAATCTTTTAGTCATGTCTTGCAAGGAATAATAAGATATTACTTTTTTCATGGCAAAGTAATTGATGAAAAAATAAGACCTAAATTATTCTTGTACATTATCATATATGAGTAAAGGTACTCCTACACATGATGCAACAATAATAGGAAGGAAGAAATAAAGTGAAAAAAAAATTATTGTCTTCAAATTTAACTTATTATTACCCATAGAATATTCTAGTCAAATAAAAATCTTGCAAGACGTTAATCTTTAACCACTGGATCAAGATCATATTTTTCATGTTCACCCATAGCTAAATTATTTATTTAGAAAAGGAAAGGAAAGGAAATATGGGTACACATAGGAAGTGGGGTCACAAATTCTTTGAGTTCCTTATGAACTTTGAACTTTGATATTCAACATATATTTGATTATCTTAGGAAGCGGTCCCATGAGATGGAGGCTCTTAAATATTCTTAAGGAATACTGGAGAGTAAATTTAAGAGTTTATGTAGCAAAACTGATCTTATAGTATAAAAATTATGAGTGTATGGTACAATTTTATAACTGATAATATTTAAAATTCTTATATTTTTATTTGTAATTAAAGTTTAGGAAAAATTTTACCACTCACAAATTTACATTTGGTAGAATATCTTTATAAAAAAACTAGATGTATTTCTACCTCAAACATTATCCTTAAAAATTAGTTAGCTCCTTATTTTTAATAAAATTTTCTAAAATTTCTTGTTGCTAGGTATTTCATTTGTCATTCTCCCCTGTATATTAAAAATATGAGCAACGGGGCCCTCCATAAGACCCCGACCTAAATGAATATCTTTAACTTTTTATTCCAAAAAATTAATACACACAATACAAATATGTGAAAAATATATTGACATATATTCAACTACTGAAACAAATATCCCACGCAATATAAATATTTGGAAATTATAATAAACTTATTATTTACATGTGCTTGATTACCTAAATGAATATCATGCACACCATAAAATTTTTAATAAATTGTAATTGTGTTTTTTACATATCAATGAAAAATGTCAAAGAATTAAACTTTTCATATTCTTATAAGATAAAACTTCCTTCCAACCGTTCTAATCAATTTATTTACGTAAACATTCTTAATTTTTCAATCAGAAAAATTAATACATATGATACAAACATTTCAATAAATTATCATCATATTTTCCACATATATATTAAAAATGACAAAGAATCAAACTCTTTATATTTTTATAAATACACATGATACAAATATTTCAATAAATTGTCATTATAATTTTCACAAATCCCTGAAAACCGCCAAAGAATTAGACTTTTCATGTTCTTATAATGAAGCCGCCCCCTGCCGACCATTCTAATCAATCTTTTCATGTTCTTATAATGAAGAAGCCACCTGCCGACCGTAGCAGGAAAGGAAATTTATGAGAAGCTTCAATTCATTTAACAATGGAGTCTATATATCATTAAGTAGTTTTAGCCTTAGAATTTCAATTCATTATCTATCTTGTTATTGCAAACCTGTGTGTCGTATTACTGTTTTTTCTTTCTAAGTATCTAGCTGATCGTCTTGTATGGCTGCTCTAAAATTCATGGTTAGGAGGCAGGCAGCCGTGCTAGTGGCTCCATCTTTTAGTTCTTTATTTCAGGTCTGTATGGAAATTATTGTAGTAAATAAATTCATGCTTGTTTCAGTTACGTTTCCAATGACTATTAATAATCTATTTATTTAATTATGCAAAAAAAAAAAAAAAGCTTTGTGTAATTATAGGGTTATTAAGTGTACTTTATTGTGGTTTTATGTTACAATTTTTAGCAACTTGACTAAACATGGTTGTTGCAATATTTTTTTTATGGGAGACTGCCCATTAAAGAGGATTAAATGAATGTGAGATATTAATGTTTCTAATACTCTCATGTTTTTGTTTGTGTTTTCACTTGTAAATATGTAATGAAAAGTTGTAAATGTTTACATGAAGACATGCAATAGTATTTTTTAAAGAAGAATAAATATAAAAGTAATTTTGATATGTTAATAAACTCAATAATATCTTATAAATTCATTTCAATTTTTATATGTTAATAAACTCAATAATATCTTATAAATATATTTCAATTTTAATTGTTATTTGTTTTTTAAAAATAATTATAATTTGTATAAATGTTGACTTATTTATTTTATTATAAATTACTAAAACAATATTTGTTGAGACAATCTTATTGCATTCTTTGAAATGAGGTTTGAAAATTATATAAAATTATTTTTTGGTTATAAGATTGAATATGAAATGAGAACAATAAAGTATGGTATTCAAATAATTTTTCCTTTGATTACCATGATTTTTTTAATAACGTTGATTATTATTATTATTATTATTATTATTATTATTATTATTATTATTATTATTATTATTATTATTATTATTATTATTATTATTATTATTATTATTATTATTATCATCATCATCATCCTAGTCTTAGAGATCTTTATTTCTTAATGTTGCAACATAATCCATGGAATAATAAAGTTATTTAAATATATTTAAATTTGTTATGATTTTTTCATATTTGCATAGATTGCTCAAGTGGATTAGTTATGAGTTTATTTTTTCAATGCACCATTAATATACAAAAATGGATATGAAGATGATGCACTATAATTTCATTTCAATTCTATTTTGTTTATTTAATTTTAGTACTTGTAGGAATTTTTATTATAAAATTTTGGCGTCTATTGATGGAATTGAGTGTAATATTTTATTTATGAAAACACTTTTTTGTAAATATGGTTTTTTTGGTTTTGATAGCTTAGAATTCCTTAAGTTGAGATGAAGTTTTTTTGAAAAAAATGATCATGAATATCTCCTCAAACTTTATTATAGATTCAATAAGATCTCCAAGGTATAACCCTTATGTATTCTATGAAATTATCTAACCATGTGTAATTATGGTGTATTTTTTTGAGTCTGAGTGGAGCTTGTTAAAGGACTCTTACATTGAGCAAAATAATGATGGAGACCCTAATTTAGTGGATACCTCTGAGTCTGATCAAATTATCCAAGAAGGGACTATGAAAATTAATATTGTTCTCTCCTTGCAACATTTTAGGGTCAAATAATGATTGTTTTAAAGATGAGCCAACAACAGTTTATGGTATTTATATAAAGCACTATTTGAAAGCAATACTTCTCCAAATCATCTTTGGTTGGAAAACAATTTTTAGATATGTGATATGTTGTTCTATTGGATCCTAGGATTGAAATATTTATTTGAGATAACTTGAAAACCATCTTAGTAAATTTTACATCCCAATTTCACCCTATGTTTTTGCCTTTACATTCATGGATTTGAAATGATTGGTAAACTAATTTCTGAAATGCTTTGATTTAAGAACTATGATGAATGTTGTAGAGAATAGTGATGTTTACTTGCAAGTTGCATTTTATTGATTATGCAAAATACATGTGTACTTGTTAAATTCTTGTATTATTGATTATAGATATATGCAATGACTCAGACTAACTACACATTTGATACGAAATGGATGTAGGATTGCTTTCACCCTCAGAGCACCATGACAGAGAGTATCATCTGGGAGGGTAGTGCAGATGGGATGATTGCAATCTAACAGAATGGAGAATGTTATTAGACCAAATTCATATACCACATTAGTTTGTATTGTTAAATTCTTTGAATTGATATGATTTACTAGGTATTAATCTTGATAATGCTAAGATAGTTGCAAAAATCATATTTTGAATGTGCTTTAGGAGGAAATGAATTCTTATTTTGAAATTAGATATAGCTAATATCTTGTTGCGAGATGCATTATATTGTGTTTTATGATTATAGCATTAATGAAATTTTAATTTGAGGTTAAAAATAATATTATTATTATATTTGATTTGCCAAAAATAAAAATATATGGTAATTTTGAATTATTTAATTATATTAGGCAATTTGATTAAATTGAGGGAATCAATTAATTTATGCTAATTAATATAGGAATAAATTACAATTAAACACACTAGATAAACTCAAAATTTTATAAAGGGAGTCAAAGTTACCTTTTGGTTAACCCCATAAATTAGGGGAGATAAATATGGGGTTCATCTAATGGTTATGTTGTAACTCCCAGTTAATGAATTGGAACAAATACTTCCACTAGGTGTTAGAAGCATGCAAAAAGGGAAAAAATATTATTAAGTAATGAGAAAAAAAAAGAGGACACACATGGGAAATTCACAGCAAGGGAAGCAAGAAGTTGGAAGAAGAGAAAGAAGCTTTGGAAATAGAGAAGGGAAAACTTTCCCTAGTAACAAGGGAAGAGGCAATGTAACAAGTAGGTACTGTAATTAAGTTTATAGTGTTTATTAAATTCAAGAATAGGTTATGAAAGAATTATAGATAGTTTTGAGAAGCAATGTTGGTAATTCCCACAAAAAAAATAAGAAAACCAAAACCCAATCGAATAAGCCTGTATTTTGTCAAATTAAAAGAAAGTTTAGGGGATTAAGGATAACCCTTTAGGCGAATTCCCCTACTATTTTTATAATAGAAAATGATAATCAAAAGCTTTCTTCAATAACACACACACACACACACACACACACACACACACATTGAATACATGGAATGTTAAATGTTGTTTTTGTTTTATATAGATTTAGAGGAAAATTTATTTCTTATTTCTTTTATATGCTTCTCCCATGAATCATTTATCATTTCTTTTATTATTTGTAAAAGAAACACATAGTTATTAGTAAAGAAAAATGCTTCTATTAGAAAATAATTACATATATTTATTAAATAAAACAAGCATATTTCTATTGAATGAACATATAATCAACAATTTAGATTTAGATGACATGCTCAAAAGTAAACACTTTACAACTAGATGAACTTGCAGTCCAATGGTTAGATTAATGACAATGGCACATTGTATGCTTATTTTGTGAATCAAATAATTAAATGGTTGCAAAAAAATCATATTCTTGATTAAGTAAAAATAATAATATACTGCAATAAGGAAGCAATTGTAGAAAAATAAACATATTTTTATTTGGCTGGACATGTAGATAGCCAATTGGACTTATGACACCATGCTGAGCAAAACATATTTCCATTGGATGAACATACAGCCCACTGACTAGACTTAGATGCAATGGTATAAATAAATTATTTTACTATCTAATTGACCATGCAAGAAATTATTAGAATAATAAAACTGCTATAAATAAATCATATTTTATTGGTTGAACATGCGGATAGCTATTTAAATATGAGATACCCTAATGTAAAAACCAATGCTTTGTTACTAGATGGACCTGCAGACCACTATTTAGTTAATGATAATAATTGATTCCTGTAAAAAAATTATTAAAATAATAGGGAGGTGCTAAAATGCTTCTTCCATGTTTTTTTGTCAGGCAACATGCTGCAACCAAAGATATTTCTATTCGATAAGCAAGTTGTTTAAATAATGGAAATTTGCTACAAAATAAACATTTTTTTATTGGATGGACATGAACACAACTATTTCGAATTAAGACACCTATCCCTTCTTGTGGTTACTCATTGTCTAGATCCATGTAAATAAGGATATTTTTAATTTGGGGGTCTTGTTTACTAAATATATAAATATTTTAATTTCATTGTTTTATGTTATTTAGTATTACTGGTAAAAATAAATATTTTTAATAGTTTTATAGTATAAACTTCATTTATAAATCAAATATCTATTAGATTGTATTTATAAGAAAAACTATTAAAATGCTAGGTAACTGAACTGCCAAAATACCAAGCATAAATAGAGTGTTGAAACAATTACTTTTAATTCATTGAGTTTTCATTAAAGGATGAAATATTGAAGCATAAATGAATGTGTTTTAAATTGAGAGGTTACAAAAAACCATTGAATTTATTATAGCATTGAGATTTCTTATTTCTGTACTTAGTATCTATTACTGTCAAAAATGGATGCTTTAAAGTATGAGTAAAGTGAATGTTGTTTCTAGTATTTGACTATGACTGAATAGTATGAAGGAATTCATTATAGTTGATTTACGTGGCTGGAATGAACATGATTTAATTCTACCTTAAATATTTGTTATTATAACTAGTTAGTTGTTATCATGCTCAGTGGAGAAATTGTTAAGAAATACTTATTGATAGTTGTTGTTATTTGGAAAATAAGGGATCTTTTGTTTAGTATATCTGGAGGGTATGATTATGTTTTGATTGATATTTAATTATATACATAGCATGATAGTAGATTCATTTTATGAATTTCAAAGAGAAAATTAATGTAAAGATAGATTATTCCCAATTTTAACATGCTTGTGATTTAGCTATTAGGAATAATCTATACAAATCTCTTGAGCGATACTATGTTATGTGTTATGGATCTACATTGCTGATGTTATCCAAGTGATAATATGGTTTCTCAAGCTTGACAAAAGTCACCAATGGTGGTATGGATAACCTGATCAAGTGATGTGTTATGAACTAAGATTATCTAGATGATCATATGTTATTTTAAAACTTTGGTCAAAGTAATATTAGATTAACATTGTTAGTTATTATGTATGATTTGCATGTTGTATGATGCCATAGTATAAATATAATTTTCTTTATGATACACATCATGTAGTGAAATATTACAATGCATGGGTCTACTAGCATGTCACATTCTAGATTTTTACACCATTTTATCTGCTTATGTATGTAGGGAGGACCATTCCCTAATAGGAGATTGTGTGGGGGGTCACTGGTCTATGGTAGGGTGGTGAAGTGCTCAAATGATGCTCTCCCTCCCCTACTACAACAAATATCATGGAGATAACACATGAGGTTATCAAAAATATGTGAGTTGGGTGCAACTCGAGCTCTAGAGTTGTAGTTATCTCTATGTTTAAATAAGATAGTTGTCTATAAAATTTTGTAACTATAATATTATTTACATGAACAATCATTACTATACTAGAGACCAACCATAGCTGTGTCATTATATAATGTTTATCCTAAAGATGTAAAACACTTTGGTGCCCTGGTTATTTAAATTAGAAACTTGATCATTATTATGCTATTAATAAATGTAATGGTTTTAAAAAAATTGATTTCATTTGTACTTCTTATTTTGAGTCTTAACATGTGGTATCAGAGCTAAGGCTCAACCACTAGGACTTTATGATTCCACAGATATTTTTGAATTCTTGTTTTCAATGAGAAGGAAGAATGGTACAAATAAGAACCTCAAGAGAGGGTCCATACAATAATAATAAACCAACCTTTCATCTAAATTAGGTTATTGTTGATCAATCAACAAAGTTAGATCAATTACTTACAATCATGAATGATACCGGGGATCAATTATAAACCCTTAAACGAAATTTTCATGGACATGGCAAGAAAAAACATCAAGAAATACTTATTGATCACCTAGTTGATCAAGAAAATTTGAATGAAGCAATAGCAAAGGTGGTTGTAGAGATGTATAGGGATATGAATAAGTTTATTCCATCTATGTTTGATAGAATTATGCTAGGTGATGGAGCGAAATCTTGGTTTCTTGAGATGGAGAAGTATTTTGAGATTCAAAACTATTTTGAGATTACTAAAGTAGTTTGGGGAGCATACTTACTAGCTAATGAAGCAGCAATTTGGTGGGCTAACAAGAAAATGGAGATGACCCTTAACTAAAACACCACAACATGGGAATAATTTGTAACACTGTTTAGGTCTCAATGGCTGCCACAAGCTTACTTTGACTAGAAACTTATGGAATTTAATAATCTAAAGCAAGGTGAGTTGTCAGTAAATTAGTATTGGGAGTAGTTTACTAAGCTTATAAAATATGTACCTCATTATCAAGCTGATGAAAGGTTTTAGAAATTTATTATGGGATTGAAACCCCATATTTGATGAGAGATAGATCTCCATGGTCCTTTTGATATGGATCAGGTTTTTGAGAAAGCAATAAAATATGAATAAAAACTAAAGCCTCCAATTTAGGTTAGGGAGAGGTTTAGTAAATTTTTTTGAGGTTCCAAGCCAACATTCAAGAAGAGGAACTAGAATAAAAGGAATGAAGGTTTCAAGGGTCAGTTCAAGAATCCAAATTATAAGTTCAACAATGGACCCAATGGTAGGAAACCCAAACATGGATTAAAAGGTGGTTTCCAAGGGAACTCTCAAGCTGACAGGAAAGGACCTCTAGAAATTTGTTTTAATTACAAATTAAATCACTATGCTCATGAATGCCCTCATGACAAAACAAATAACAAAGGTCCAAACCTGTAACAAAGAACTTTTTAGCAACATATTCATGCAGCTATTGATAACTGACAAGATGAATTTCAAGCCTCATCCATTAAATTATCAGGTATTTTATCTAATCATCCAATTTATATTTTCATAGATACATGGGATATTGAATGTTTTATATCTCCTAAGTATACTTGTAAAATTTCTTATAAAAGGTAGATTTATGACAAATGCATGGTTAGTACAATATGGTAATGACACTAAGGCTATGGTTGATAAATTTCTAATTGAAGAAATGATTGAGTTACCTGAATTCATAATTATAGTGGATTTACATATATCACCATTAGGATCATATGACATAATCATAGGAGTCAACTATCTTGCTCAACACAAAGCCAAAGTTGACAGTCACTTGAAAAAGGTTGAATGTCTTGATGACTATGGGAATCAAACCCAACTTCAAGGTGATAAGAGGAAGTTGAGGCCCAGGGAAATTTCTACTACACAACTCAAAAGGGATCAAACAAAAGGATGTAAAGAATTTAACATTAAGATAAATGAAATTGAGGGAACTAAGGAACGATACCTTGAAGACTTTCCTTTCATTAGAAATTTCCATAATGTGTTTCCTGAAGAGTTACTAGGTTTTCCTCCTAAAAGAGAATTTTATTTATCTATTGACATTATACCTCGGTTAGAACCATAATATAAGGCACCATATAGGATGACCACCACATAGTTAGTAAAATTGAAAGCACAACTACATGAACTATTAGTTAAAGGTTTGATTATTCCATGTGTGTCCCCATGGCGTGCACCAATTATGTTTGTTAAGAAGAAGAATGGTACTATTTAACTCTGCATTGATTACAAAATGTTAAACAAGGTAATTATCAAGAACAAGTATCCACTACCTCATATAGATTATATTTTTGATCAAATGTACGGTGCAACAATATGATATTAGATATATCTTAGAGTAGAATATCATCAATTGAGAATTTAGGATGAAGATATTCCAAAAACAACCCTTAGGAATCATTATGGGCTTTTTGAGTTCATGGTGCTTCTATTTGGATTAAGTAATGCACCAGTGGCATTCATGAATCTTATGAATATAATATTTAGAGACTATTTAGATCATTTTATTTTGGTCTTTATAGATGACATTATTATCTATTCCAAGAATAAATAAGAACACCTTAAACCTTTGGAACTAGTATTGCAATGGTTGTTAAATCACAAGTTGTATGGGAAACTATCTAAATGTGCATTTTTTCAGAAAAGAATGTAGTATCTAGGGAATATTATATTTGAGGAAGGTATTTCTATAGATCCATTCAATATCAAGGATATTATGCAATGGCCGGCTCTTAGAAACATGCATGAGGTAAGGAATTTCATGGGATTAGTGGGATACTATAGGAAGTTCATTCTAGAATTTTCCAAGATAGCTAATCCAATCACCTCTTTGCAAAGGAAGAATCAAAAGTTTAACTGATCTTAAAAATACAAATTAGCTTTTCAAGAGTTGAAAAGAAGACTTACCTCAAAACTAGTGTTAAGAGTCCCCAATCCCAATGGATAGTTTTTGGTAATCTTAGATGCTTAAAGAGAATGTTTAGGTGGAGTCCTCATTTAGGATAAAACAATTGTGGCTTTTAAATCAAGAAAATTGAAAACTCATGAGGTGAATTACACTCCTCATGACCTTGAACTTGTAGTACTCATCCATGCTTTGCAAGTTTGGTGACTTTACTTGGTAGGAAAACCATTTGAGATCAAGACTAATAACTTGGGAATCAAATATATTCTTCACCCAACCCAATTTGAATGCTCATCCAAAATTTTGGTTAGAGTTTCTTTCTGACTATGACTTGGATATCAATTATATCAAGGGTAAAGAGAATAGAGTAGCTAATGCTTTGAGCCATAGAAGGTACATATCAGCTATAAAAACTATTAGAAGCACATTTAGATATGTAGTAATTAAGTTCTCACCAGGAGAAAATTATTATGAGCAGGTCAGAGAAGCATTATCTAAGGATAAACAAGATCCTCAATATAAAGGATTTAGTTTTGAGAATATTGGTCTTTTGCATTTTAATAAAATAATGTACGTACCTAAATGAGAAAATGTATGTACCATAGTTTTAAAAGAGTTGCATAATGGCCCATACTTAGGACATCCAGGAGTAATGAAACTTATGGTAAAGCTTAGACCTCTATATTTTTAGAAATGAATCAAGAAATATGTGGTAGAATATGTGTCACTTTGTCTTGAATGTCAACGAGTGAAAGCTGAATAGGTGCACCCAGTTGGATTGCTTTACCCACATGAGATACCTGAGTGAAAATGGTAGGTGATTAATATGGACTTTATCCAAGGTTTACCAATGTCATGGAATAAGCATGATATGATTTTGGTAGTTGTGGATAAACTAACCAAGGTGGAATATTTCATACCAGGTAATTTATCAAATGATATGCCTACCCTTATGAAAATATTTGTAAAAGAAGTTTATAGGTTGTATGGATTCATAGAGAATATCATTTCATATCATGATTCAAAGATGGCATCCAAGTTTTGGGTTATTCTAAACTCTACATTAGGTACATAATTTAATTTCAGTACTACTCATCATCTAGAGACTGATGGTCAAATAGAGTGAGTTAATCAGGTTATTGAAGATATTCTATGTATGTATTACATGGATCATTAATACAAGTGGAAAGACTATCTTCCATTGGTTGAGTTTACTTATAACAACTCATACTATTCTACTTTGAAGATGGCACCTTTTGAAGCTTTGTATGGTAAGAGGTGCAAAACACCAATCAGTTAGGATAGGTTAGAAGACAGGGTAGTCTTTGGCTCTGAGATGCTTTTTAAAATGGAAGAGCAAGTTAAGTTAATTAGATTGAGATTATCTAAATACAATCATAGACAAAAGGGTTACATTGATTTGAGAAGGACCAATAGGTGGTTTTCTATGGGTGACAAAGTGTTTTTATGAGTGAAGCCATAAAAGAGTTTGATTAAGTTTAGAAAGTCTACAAAACTATCACGTAGATACATAGGACCCTTTGAAGTATTATAAGTGGTCAATATTATTACGTATAAGCTTGTATTACCTCCATCATTATCTCTTTTATATAATGTTTTTCATGTATCTTATCTCAAGAAGTATATAGTTGATCCTTCGCATGTCTTGAATTAGAATGCTTTGAAAGTTCTAAATCTCAGAGTGGTCATGGTAGAACAAATCAGAATAATTAACACTCACAATTTTTTTTTTGGTAATAGGGAAGTGTCATAGTTCAAGATCTTATAGGACCAATATTCTAAAGATAGTGCTACTTAGGAAGACTCTGAGGAGTTCTTCAGCATATTTCCATATTTTTTTGATTGATGCTAGATACTATATAGTTATTACTAAAACTCTTTAGATACTTTGAAACTATTGTTTGAATAAGTGTCATTAGTTCAATAACCAGTTTTAAGGGGGAAGGATGTTACACCCTAAATTCACCCTATGTTTTTACCTTTACATTCATGGATTTGAAATGACTAGTAAATTAATTTTTTAAATGTTTTTATTTAAGAACTATGATGAATGCTATAGAGAATAATGACTTTTAGTTACAAGTTGCATTTGATTAATTATGTAGAATACATGTGTACTTGTTAAAGTCCTTTATTATTGATTATAGATGTATGCAATGACTCAGACTAACTACATATTTGATATGAGGTGGATGAGAGATTGGTTTCACCCTCAAAACACCATGAGGGAGAATATCATCTGAGAGGGTAGTGTAGATGGGATGATTGCAATCTGACAAAATGGAGAATGATAGTAGCCTAAATTTACACACCACAGTAGTTTGTCTTGTTAAATTCTTTGCATTAATATGGTTTACTAGGTATTAATCTCGATAATGCTAAGATAGTTTCAAAAATCATATTTTGAATATGATTTCAGAGGAAATGAATTCTTATTTTGAAATTAGATATAGCTAATACCTTGGTGTTAGATGCATTATATTTTGTTTTATAATTTTAACATTAACGTAATTTTAATTTTGGGTTAACAATAATAATATTGTTATATTTGATTTTCCAAAATAAAAATATATGGTAATTTTCAATTATTTAATTATATAAGGTAATTTGATTAAATTGAGGAAATAAATTAATTTATTCTAATTAATATAGGAATAAATCACAATTAAACACACTAGATGAACTCAAACTTTTAAAAATAAAGTCAAATTTACCTTTTTGTTAACCTCATAAATCAGCGGAGATAAATAAGCAGTTCATTTGATGGTTATGTTGTAACTCCGAGTTAATGACTTGGGACAAATACTTCAACTAGGTGTTAGAAGCATGAAAAAAGGGGCAAAATAGTATTAATTAAAGGGGGAAAAAAAGAGGACATAAATGGTAAATTCATAGCAAGGAATGGAAGCGAGAAATCTAAAGAAGAGAAAGAAGCTTTGGGAATAGAGAAGGGAAATCTTCTCTCAGCAACAAGGGAAGAGGTAGTTAAATAGGTAGGTACTATAATTAATTTTATAGTGTTTATTAAATTCAAGAATAGGCTATGTAAGAATTATGGGTATTTTTGAGAAATAATGTTTTTAATTCCCATAGAAGAAAATAGGAAAACCAAAACCCACTCCAATAAGCTTGTACTTTGTGAAATTAAAAGAAAGTTTAGGGGATTAAAGATAACCCTCGAGCCAGCTTCTTGTATTATTTGTATAAGAGGAAATGATAATAAAAATCTTTATTGAATATATAAAATCTTGAATGTGGTTTATGATGTATATGGATTTAGGGGAAAATGTATTTATTATTTCTTTTATATGCTTCTCCCGTAAATCATTTATCATTTCCTTTATTATTTTCAAAACAAACACATAGTTATTAGTAAACAAACATATTGTTATCAGAAAATAATTACATATCTTTATTAAATAAGAAAATCATATTTCTATTGAATGAACATACAATTGGCAGTTTTGATTTAGATGCCATGCACTAAACTAAATGGTTTACTAATAGATAAACTTGCAGTCCAATGGTTAGATTAATTAGTATTGCAGTTTTTATGCTTTTTCCATGAATTAAACAATTAAACTATTAAAAAAAATCATATTCTTGGTTAGGTAAACAAAATGATCTGCTACAATAAAACAAGCAACTGTAGCAAAACAAACATATTTTTATTTGGCTGAACATGTAGATAGAAAATTGGATTTATGAGGCCATGATGGGCAAAACATTATTCTATTGGATGAACATGAAGCCAACTAGCTAGACTTAGATGCCATGCTATAAATAAATTATATTGCTATCTGATTGACCATGCAAGTAGTTGTTATAATAAGTGAATTGATGTAAACAAATCATATTTTATTGGTTGAACATGCAGATATCTATTTAAATATGAGATGCCTTGCTATAAAACCCAATGCTTTACTACTAGATGGACTTGCAGACCACTATTTAATTAATGATAAAAATTGATGCATGTATATTGTTTTTAGTCAAATAATAGGGAGGAACTAAAATGCTTTTTCCATGTTTTTTATCAAGCAACATGCTGCAACCAAACATATTTCTATTTGATGGGCAAGATATTTAAATAATGGTAATTTACTACAAAATAAACATATTTCTATTGGCTAGACATGAATACAGTTTCTTAGAATTAATATGCCTAGCCCTTCTTATGGTTACTCATTATCTTGAGCCAAGTAAATAAGGAAAATTTTAATTTGGAGGTCTTGTTTATTAAATTTATGAATATTTTAATTTGGTTGTTTTGTGTTATTTAGTATTACTAGAAAAATGAATTTTTTTAAATAGTTTTATAGTATCAAATTTATTTAAAATTCACATATCTATTAGATTATGTTTATAAGCAAATCTGTTAAAACTCTAGGTAACTGAACCACCAAAATCCCAAGCATAAATAGAAGTGTTGAAACAATTACTTTTAATTCATTAAATTTTCATTACGAGATAAAATACTGAAGCATAAATGAATGTGTTTTAAATTGAGAGATTATAATGAGCTATTGAGTTTATTATAGCATTGAGATTTCTTATTTCCATACTCAGTATCTATTGTTGTTAAAAATGGATGCTTTAAAAGTATGAATAAAGCAAATGTTGTTTTTAGTATTTGACTATGAGTGAATAGTATGAAGGATTTCATTTTAATTTCTTTACATGGTTAAAATGAGTGATATTTGATTTTACCTTAACTATCTGTTATTATAAGTAGTTGACTGTTATCATGCTCAATGGAGAAATTGTCAAGGCATACTTATTGATAGTTTTTGTTATTTGGAAAATATAGGGATCCTTTGTTTAGTATACTTGGAGGGTATGATTATGTTTGGATTGATATTTTATTATATACATAGCATGCTAATAGATTCATTTTAGCATGCTCATGATTTGTCTATTAGGAATAATCTATATAAATCTCTTGAGTGATAATATGTTATGTGTTATAGAGCCACATTGGTGATGTTATCTAAGAGATGAGATGGTTTCTCAAGCCTGGCAGAGGTCACCAATGGCAGTATGGATAACCCGATCAAGTGATGTGTTATGAACTAAGAAGATCTAGATTATCATATGTTATTTAAAAACTTTGGCCAAAGTAATGTTAGATTAACATTGTTTGTTCTTATGTATGATTTGCATGTTGTACAATGTCATAGTATAAATGTACTTTTCTTTATGATACATGTCATTTACTAAAATCTTATAGCACATGGGTGTACTAACATGTCTTATTCTATATTTTCACACCATGATATCTACCTATCTCTGTAGGTAGGGCCATTCCCTAATAGGATATTGTGTGAGGTATCATTGGTCTGTGGTAGGGTGGTGAAGCACTTTGATGATGCTCTCCCTCCCCCACTATAGAACATATCCTGGAGATGACACTTGAGGTGATTAGAGATATGCGAGTTGGGTGTAACTCAAGATTTAGAGTAGTAGTTGTCTCTATGTTTAAATAAGATAGTTTTTTATAAATTTTTCTAATTGTAATATTATTTACATGAACAATCATTATTGTACTAGGGACCAGCCATAGCTGTGTCATTATGTAACGTTTATCTTGAAGATGTAAAACACTTTGGTGCCCTAGTTATTTAAATTGGAACTTTATTATTATTATGCTATTAATAAATGTAATAGTTTAAAAAAACTCCTTTTATTTCTACTTCGAGTTTCGAGTCTTAATAGTAAATCTTTAGGATTACACTTATAGATAGGGTCTAAGCAAGAAATATAAATTGGTTGAATATGATTAGAGTTTTAATATGAGGTGGTTTTTGAGTCAGTTGGTTGAGACCATCTCAAAGGAGGAAGTTGGTTGAATTGAACCAATATAATTATGGAAGTAATGAACTAGGACTTGGTATAGTAAATTAGGGACCTATTAATATGACTTGAGGACTTGAAGTTTATGGTTTTCATAGTGAAAGTCATCATTGTAAAACTTGAAAGATTGATTCCATCTATCTTTTCTCTTTTTATGGCTTGTTTTACCTTTAGATTTGGTTAATACTTGAATATTTTTTATTTGAAAAACATTGTGACATTTAATTTCAAGTTATAGAAAGTATGTATAGAAAATGTATTAGTTTAAACTACCATTATAATTCAATTGACCACACTAAGGTTAGTCCATGTAGCTAATAGAGTACTTATGACTTTCCAATGACTTATACATCAAATAGAAACAACTTTTAGAAAAGTTCTATAATGTTTATATACCCAATATTTTGTCTATGAATGAAATAATATCTAAAAATGATGGCACTTTGTTATCCTACTAAATAAATAAAACAAATGTTTAATAATGAAATAATAATAATAATAATAATAATAATAATAATAATAATAATAATAATAATAATAATAATAATAATAATAATAATAATAGATTTTACACAACAACCTTTCTAATAATGATAAAATAAAATAAATGTCACTAGTTAACTTTATTGATCTAATGTATCTACTTAAATCTAAATTTATATCTTGATCTAGTCTTCTACACTTGACAAATACATCTCAACACTGAACCCTTCATTTTAACCTTCGTTGCAGCTGAAAGTCTCACATTCACCACCTCAATAGGTCTAATAACTTATTCTTTAGTCCAACCTCGATTATTTTAATTATGTTGATCACTTATAATCACAAAACACCTAAAATTTCATACATATCCTTCACTATTAATTATAAAAACTCATCATCTTTCCTCCTTTGTGGATAATTATGTTCTAAACAAGATAGAAGTTTTGATGCTATTGAACTTGCTCCAATGTAAATGTCCTTACCCTACAAACACTCAAAATTTTAAATATTTTTATGTGTATGAGTTGACCTAATAATGTCATTAACCCTTCTATGAGGATTATTCCAAAATAACTAGTATAAATATAAGTAAAATCTTACTCATTACTCATCTAGCAATGACAAAGAATCACATCAAACTTAGACATAGCTTTGAATTTTAATGCACACAACTAAGCTATTATGCCCTATTAACTCCTATTTGTACATAAATAATAGGATCAACCATAAAACATTTCTAAATCACTCAAAAGATAGATCATGAGCTATAATTGTGTAGTTTAAAGATAGATAATTATATTCATATTCTTACAGTATATTTCACCCTTGTACACACACATTCCCATACATAGGAGAGAACTACAAGTCTAATTCCCTCTTTGGAGTGTTCGGTGTGTAGGTAGCACTCGTTGATAGGGAATAGTTTGAGGTAAGATAAACTAATATAAGGTGGAGATATAGGGTTTGATCTATAAATAATGATATAGAGCATTTGCACACAATCCAAATATATTTGATGAAAAGAGACAAAATACCTAGAAAAACCTAGATGATCACATCTTGATATAATGAATATTCCGTATAGGAAATTTTCATCAATATTCATATAGTAGCATCGATGTAAGTTTCCACAAGGCCATACAAGTGTATAGGTACCCAAGAAGATTATTTACATAATTTGAAGACTATTTCTTGAATATGAAACATTGTTTCCACACCTATACATCATCGATTTGTTTGTGCATCATTGCATAATCTAAGTATTGTTTTTTATTTGTGATTGTGAAATAAAAAATTTCTTGTCATTATAATTATAGTATTAGTATTTTTATAATTCAACACTGAAAATGAATATCATAAATTAAATTGTTTAATTGGCCTACTTGTAAAGAATAATTTATCCTACTCTTGAATATCCTATTCCTCACTAACCCTTAATTTCCAAAAAGATTTAAAAACCTATCAATGTTATGTATTTACCACCTGGTTTCTAGCAGGACAAAAATAGTATCTTAAACCCCTTCTAATCTTCATTGTTATCTTAAAGAATTAAAAAAAAATGAATTTTATGGCTCTCACCCTTTCAAATCAAGCCTCTTTATCACAATGATAGAGACAACTATACACAAATATTATCTACTACAAATCTTATTAACAAAAAAAAAAAATATGACATGATAATGACAATACGCTCAAACATTGGTTTATGCATGTTGATTAATCAAAACTACTAACATTTCAAATCTAGAATAACATGAAAAAACTATCTAAAACCCCTTTTAAATCTACATTATCATCTTATAATTTTTAATAAAAAAGATGCATTGCAATGGGAAATTAACTAATTCCTATTGGATTGATCCCTACATTTCATATGTGATCAACAATCCACATCACAAGTTATAAAATAAATACAATTACATTTTCTTGTTATTGATGCATGAAAAATATTTTCTATGAGAATATTTTGTTTGTCTCAATTTTATTGCTAACATTGATATTAATTTTTTAATCTATATGTTTCATCTTCCCATAAGATTTCCTACAAGTTTGCACATTCAAGCTTTCATTCTTTCGAGAACCTTACTTTGACATTATAAGTGGTAAAAATTAGGATCATATCAAGGTAACATCTGTTAATTGAATAACACAAAGAATTGAATGTGTCTTTATTTTTTTATAGTTTTATTTTTTTTAATGTCATGGAATCATTGACTTCTTGTAAACAAATCTTTGTTAATGGTTTACTATTTTTATTAACGTTTGTGTAAGAATAGGTTACGGTATTAAAATATTGTATATTTTTTATAGTGTTACACACATAGACAAAATATTTCACATATAAACATTTTCAAGGGACCTAATCTCAAATTAATATCTTTTTGTGATTGTGATGAGGATATTTTATTTTTCTTTCTTCTCATAAATATTTTTACAACCCTATAGGGTCATGACTTAATCGTTTCAAAATGCATTAATATTTTGTTTGTTATATTATAATGTATTTGTAAGGATGAAAAGGTTTTTTTGGTGTGCTATTAACATAAAATAATGGTGCCCTAAAAAATATCTTGAAAAAACTATTGGGTATATGCATGGAGTTGGGGGATAACTCGGTGGACATTTTAGGTAGCCATCATGTTATTTAATTAACATGATCTTCTTATTAAAATTATGGATCGGTAATTACCAAGCCATCACATGTACACATTATTAATAAAATAATAATACTTACACATTATTGTAAATTAAAATAACACGTAAGTGTTGTATAACACATATGAGTTATTGAGAAAATAATAATGCATACGCATTATTGTAAATTCAAATAATGCATATTCATTATATAGTGTACTATACAATGTGTACACATTATATAACATGTACATGTTACTTTCTTATAAGTCCAAAACCAACTCCATAAACATTTGGGATTTACATGTGAAGCCAACTTTATCTATAAGCTTATATTTTCTACTATAAAGGCTCAATTTTCAATTTAAAATCAAATAATACATACATCTTATAGAACATGTACACTTTATATAATAGGTATATATTATATAGTGTACTATACAATGTGTATGCATTATATAATGCATACGTGTTACTTTGTTATAAGTATAAAACTAACTCGATGAGTATTTTAGAGTTGCACATGAAGCCAACTTTGCCCATAACCTTATATTTACTACTCTAAATGTTAAGTATTTAATTTCTTATACTTTAAATTTATTTTACTAAATATAATAAATTAAGGTCATTTAGCATCTCATAGAATTGGTCTCATAGTTACATGACTTACGATGGGGAAAATAGTTTTTCAAAATCTAATTAGGTCAGTACCTAAGCATTTTTAGGGTCTAATATTAATCCTAGGGATTTTAGGACAGATTTTGCAATTGATATCCATTTTTGGTAAACATATAGTCATTTTAAAGGTTTTTTTGCCTTCCAAATTGATTCTTGAAATTTATAAGAGTCTTAAATTTGTCAAAATTAATGTTTTCAAACCACTCACTTTGAAATTGATTTAAAGTGGTGTGATTGGGGTAGCATAGGTCACATTGATGACCTACACAAATCAAATAACCACTTAGTGTTAATCTCACTTGTTCATCATCCTTTCCTCATCCTTGATCACTTCCTACTCATGCCTCATCACCCCTAATCACTTTCTCATCATTCTCCATTATCCCTAATCACTCCTTCATTCACCCTAGTCATCTCTAATCACCCCCTCATGATCCTTGATTAATCCCCCATTGACCCTCACTATGCCTCATCTTCCCTAATAACTCACTCCTTGTCCCTCCTCATCCCTTATCACTCCCTCATTGAACCTCACCATACATCATCATCTTTAATCACTCCCTCATCATCCCTAACCACTCCTTCATTAGCTCTCACCATCCTCATCATCTCTAATCACTCACTCATTAGCCATTACCATCCCTAATCACTACTTCACCATCAATAATCACTCCCTCCTCATCCCTCATCATCTCTAATAACTCCCTTATTGACCATCACCATTCTTCATAATTTATAATCACTCTATCATTGCCCTCACCATCCCTCATGATGTAGAGCGCTATTGCATACTGTGCTTGTCCAAGCTCTCTGCCAATATCTACAAAGCTTTCACTTTATATTTTCTTTCTTGATCTCTATCTTTAGACCCTACATACATTTCAAATTCACATCTGCATTTTATTCATTTCATTTATTCTCCATCATTCTTTGGTCTTGAGGATTGAGAATGATTTTGATATTACCTTGATTAACAAGTTTTCTTAATGAATAAGTTTGAATAGCTTCAAGGTACACTTTAAAACTATATGACCATTATATCCCATAAATTATGATAAAATTTGTATGAAAAACCATTAGTACTAGGGGCTTTGTTAATAACCATTTGCATAACCACTTACTAGATTTACTCAATAGATATAATTCAATCACATGCTACCCACTGTCACTATGTCAAATTACAAGGAACCACTTTAAGGCATTTATCAAGAGTATGATCCTGTTTAGGTGTGGAAGGTTGAGCATCAAACACACCATGATAATAAGCAACAAAAGCTTTCAAAATTTTAGAAAGATGTTTAAGATGAGAACTAGTTTATCAGATGGATTTCACCAATCACATATTTTAAGGAAGGTCATTGTTCAATTGATGGTATTTTACCATCACTCAATCACACCGAAAGCTCTAGAGAGTCAAGGAGAAAGACTTTAGATATTAACTAGTGCATGTACGCTCTATCTTTGGTGTTTAACCAATGCATGCAGGCATGGATCTGGGCTCCATGAGATTGATAAATCTCATCTAACTTAAACTTATGCCACCATAAGATAGCATGATTTTTTAGATCCTCATTGAAAGGTTAAAGATCCAAATGTTGTGAAACTCGAACGAATTCAAGGTGTGAAGCCACATGAACTTTGTGATAGAAATAGTCTACTTTTTGACCATATATTTTAAGGAAGGTCATTGTTCAATTGATGACATTTTTTGACCAATCAATCACATCAGAAGCACTAGAGAGTCAAGGAGAAAGATTTCATATGTTAATTATGTGTTTCTTGGGACAAAAATGTTGGAAAAATCTCAATTGTTTAATGTCACATTAAATGAAACTATTAAACTCAAATTATAATTTTCAAATAAACTTAAAATCTTAATGTTGGAAGTTTTGAATAAAATTGGAGTATAACTCTTAAAACACATTAACATAAAACCTCAAAGTCTCATACTAACGTCACTTTTTACTGTTACAATTAAATATTGGTCGATTTTAACCGTTCTTTATATAAAATTTACATTAAGTTTTTATTTTAAATTGAACTAAAATCAAAATGATTTAAAATTTATAAATTTCTTATTTTGCAACTTAAAAGATGATCTTAAAATAACTTAAAAATATAAATTCAAATCGAACTTTAAAGTGTCATCATGTTGTAACGCATAAAAAATTATAATTATAATTGATAATTGAACATATCAATGTTTTACATATTTTATTAAAATGTGAGTGCTATTATTTATCCATATGAAACGAACATTCGCAAAAATGTTATTTAATTAGATATTTAAATAGAGATATACACAATATTTAACACAATGATAACTCTAGGCATCTAAACTCTATAAATAGATTTCATTTCCTTTACATTTATTCAAGGAAAATAAGCATTACCATTGTGCTTATCCCAAACACTGAGGTTTAGAAAGGTACTTATCTTGTTGTATCAGGTTCAGAAAGGTAATTGATGTACAAAATGTTTATCACAATGATAATGCCAAGCATCTGAACTCTATAAAGAGATTTCATTTCCTTTACATTTATTCAAGGAAAATAAGCATTAACATTGTGCTTATCCCAATCACTGAGGCTTAGAAAGGTACTTATCTTGTTGAATCAGGCTTAGAAAGGTAATTGTGTAATTCATATAATACCCATGATCCACACACTAACTGATTAACTTTAGAATTAAAAGATATATTTGAAATAAAAGTGAAATGCGGATTTTTTTATAGCTTATATCCAATTATTATCTTGATTGGTCTCAGTCATGGGCAACCCAATTCTCCAATAATAGATCAATTACTCAGTTCCCACCGAAGTTCTTTATGATTGATTTAGCTTCTATCAAAGGAAGATGAAAGGTTTCTAGCTTATATCTAATTATTAACTTGATTGGTCTCAATCATGGACAGCCCAATTCCCAATTAACAGATCGATTGCTCAGTTGCCACCGAGGTCCTTTCTGATTTGATCCACCTCCTTAACATTAATCTTGAATGACGTGGCCAAAACTTCGTTGGGAATAACCGGATTAGAGGCGAAAGTAGCCAAGGGAATTATAGAGAAAGCCGGCGCTTGACTGTTAAAAGCAGTTATCATAGAGGTAGTTGTGTTTCCGATGTTCTGAGCAAAGTGAATAATGCCTTTGGGGATCACAAACACATCCCCTGTTTTAATATGTGCAGAGAAAAGCCTGTTGGTGGTGTCTACGAAGCCAACGTTGAGAGTTCCTTGCAAGACAAAGATCATTTCAGAGGCCCTTGGATGGATATGAGGGAGCACCAATCCTCCTACCGCAAAATCTCAACGCAGCATTGCTATTCCCAGCGTGTTCATGCCCGGCAGGACCTGTGGAGTTGTGATACTCGCACTGATTCCGAACTGATTGCCGGATGCATTTCCTGGGTTGCTCAGATTGGATGTGGTAAAGTGCTTTGAAGCAACCTCATTGGGATTAAGGCAAGGATATCCATTCGAAAAAATGGAGGAGGTAGTATCAGCTACACAGAAATCCTGCAATGCATCTGGGTTTGCTCTTATTACAGGCACTAACAGCACTATAAGGAGGGGAACCACAAAACAAGCAATTACAGATCTACCTGTAATAAGTTCTGACCTAGTAAAGAGAATTACCACAATATAAACTTCCGTTGGTGTACCAGTATATATAGGAAGAGAGAATAATTCTTAACCTAATATACTAAAGATTAGGAAGGTCGGTCTATTGCCTGCTAAAAAAAATCTTTCGTATTACATAGCTGCTGAAAACCTTTTGTTAAAAAAAAATGTTCAGTGCCAGGGTTAAACCTTCGAAGCTGTCTGGAATAAAGCTTAGCAAATAGACAAAACTCAAAACCTTATAATAAAAGTTAGTTTACACTGAATAGAACTCCTTGCAGGTAATACTAGCTGGCTTTCTGAACTTTTTTTTTTAATTTTCCGGTGTCCAGTCTTCGTTTATTATAATTTTTTCTTTAGTGTTTTACAAAGACGATCTCTAGTCAGTAATTGCAACAGAGCTCACGCTGGCAAAGTCAAGATTTGGATTCCGATCAATCTACTTGTCTCGCCATCCATGAGTGATTAGATTTGACGTTCATCTCACCCTACTATCTAAAAACTTAATGGTAATTTAATATTACTTTAAACCACCTAATCAGTTTGCTAAAAAATAGCTGCACTAATAATAAAAATATCAACCAACAATATGACCTAATTTAATAACTGGCCACCAAATTTATGGCATTGGATGTGACTCGTTACTTGCTATTTCTCATCTATACTGATTATATTGATCTTGTTTGCTCAATAAATTACCAACAATTTTCTATTTTTATTTTTTTACGGGCTTGCGTTATGATAACGTATGCCCGGTATATATGGAAAGAGAGAGAATACTTCTTACTAAAATTTTATAAAGATTAAGGTGGCCGGTCTATTTTAAAATGTTACTTATATATTGAGCATGCTTGTTCGGTTACTGACTCCCAATAAATTATAAAAATGAATCTGTCTCATTATTTGATATTCCTCCTTATTTGATATAAAAGGTCTGGCGTCAAATGCCGTGTATAAAATTTAATGTATGTAATATGATTTTTCCTCACATTATCATCAATAATATGTCACCCATATTCTGTAATCAGTTAGTTTCTGTAGATTGAATGTTTTAATTAAAATTAATTAATTTGAGTTTAAATTTTATTAATGAAAAATTTATTTTTTATTAATAAAAAATTTAAAAATTTAAAAATATTGATTTGAAAATAATAATAGTATATAAATATTTTTTCAAATATTTAATATTTTTATCTAAATTTACATTTATAAATTAATTGATAAGAATTGAAATCGTATTATATATAAGTTAATTAATCTCAATTCAAATCCTACTAAATTATTTATAATTTATTGATCTCAGTTCAGATTTTATTAATGTTATAACAGTAAATAAAAAAATTAAAATAAAAAAAAATGTATGTGCCTTTCAAAACACAACTTAAATTTGATGGTTTGAAGGATTATAATAAATATATTTTTTTTCTTTAATGTTTTTTTTTTCCATTAAAAATTATATAAATAAATTATATATGAGATAATTAGATTCTATTAAGAGTTGAGATAAAACATAAAATTGACTTTACATAGTTCTTAAATAAGATGATATTTTATTAATGTATCTAGAAACTTTTTTTAGATTTTAATAGAAGCATAAATTAAATTGAAAATAATGGTGAATTTTAGATTAATTTATATAATTTTAATATAAAATTTACTAAATTTTATAATAAAAAATATTAGTAAAAATTTAAAAAATTGGGAAATAAGTAAACATTATTTTTTTTATATATAAAAAATTACATTCTTATTTACCAAATTTAAATAGAAAATTGAATGTCTAATATAAATATCTATTATAACTAAAAATGAATATATTATAATTAGAATCTTCTTAATATAATAATAATATAAAAATAAAAAAATATATAAAAGAGTTTCTCATATTCTAAAAAATTAATTATACGAAAAACTATTTTTTTAATTCAATTTTTTTAATAATATTATAATGAAAATTATTTATTTATACTTTGAAATTATTTTACTTAATTATATGTTCCAAACCTCTTATTCATATTATGAATATATATATATATTAAAATGTTTAAAATTGAAAATATTATCTTTTTAAAAATATAAATAGTATATACTAAAATAACTTTTTAGTGGAAGGAAAAGGGTTTATACGACAGCAAAATAATGTCTCAAGTTGAATGCACGACTTCTCCTCGTAATACGAAACATGTTTTTAAAAATAATCCCTAACCACCACCACTTAGTTTCTCCCCATGATACGAAACATGTTCTTTTAAAGAATCCCTAACCACCAAATTTGGAGTTTCTTTATACCACAAAGAGAAGTCATTCATCACCTAACACAAGACACAAAACCATATATATGATTAGCAAATATTCACCAAACTGTTTAATATGACAAACTATTTTCAATATTTCAAATTCATCGGTCGACAAATTGTGGTAACACAATTGACTATATTAATTTAATACCCAGTTTTTGGGTAGATAAAAACCAATTTCAAAATAATTGAGAATTATAATATTGTAATTTACTATATTAAAAATACAATCAACGAATATTATTATAAAATAATATAATAGGAATAATTAGTGATTTTCGGATAATTTTCATAGTAAAAAAACTCTCTCAAATAATTACAAATACATTTTTGTGGTTATATAATATTTAATGATTTAATATCTCATTTACCCATTATTGTATCTAGGCATGTTATTATTAAAGCAAATAATATTTATGTTTTAGTTAATGAGAAATTTTTTATAAGATATATTATTTTAACAATTCTAAACTTTAACACTCAATTATATAAGTGTATATATATATATATATATATATATATATATATAATAATAATAATAATAATAATAATAATAATAATAATAATTATTATTATTATTATTATTATTATTATTATTATTATTATTATTATAATTACAATTATTTTGACTACATAATAATATCACGTATCATCACAATGTGATAAATTCATAATTAAGTAGTGAAGATGGTGTGTGAGTAGGAGAAGAAAATAAATAAGAATCTCTTACTTTCATAGTAAGGCTTGGGCACACATATCCGAAGATTGGACAACAGATCATTAAAGAATATTTACACACAACTAATAAATGGATCAAGGTTCAACTAGAATTGAAGTGGGAGGAGTGGATGATCAGCTACAAGATGGAACATAGGAGGTTCCAAAAGGTCTGGAGAGGGATAATGACTTCTAGCATGGAGAAGATCTAAGTTGCGGAGTGAAGGTACCATCTATAATTTCTAGACGCAAAGTTAAAGAAGTGGAAACAACTACCACTAATTTGGAAGGGCTTGTTGATTATGATTCTCGAGCTTAGGAAGGTCTGAAGATTTATAATGATAAAGAATTCATTTGGGAATCAACTGAACACTCTCAAGTTGTTTTTCAAATGGAGGAACATGTTCTTATATGAAAATTTATTATTAAATGGCCAATGATTGTCGAAATTGAATCTAGGTGGAGGAATTTTGGGGAAGGGATACTGAAATTAAATTATTGTTAAAGGGTTTCTTTATAGCCATCTTTTCCAATGTTGATCTTAAAAACCATGTTTTCAAACAATCCCTTTGGTCCTTGCAAGGTGCTAGCCTTTGGCTACAAAATTGGAAACCTAATTTTGATGTTCTTTTAGCTCAACATGGTAGTTACACTATCTGGGTCTTATTCTATAGTCTCACCTTGGACTACTAGGGATTTCAATATCTTTCAGCTCTGGGAAATATGTTAGGTTATTTTTTGGAAATGGACCCAGTTACTTAGAAAGGCTTTTTGACCTCTTATGTAATAATTAGGGTTTTGATGGATTTGGATGTTGCCATCCTAGAAAGTATTCTCATCAAAACCCAAGGTCACTCTTGGAGATAATCAATTGACATTGAAAATCATCTTTTTAGGTGTTTTACTTGTAGATGTATTGATCACACTCAAAAGTTTTGTAATCAAGTCTTGACGACATCATATATCAATAAAGGGAAGACTTGAAAGGTTTAGAAACCAGTGGTTTCACCTTCCAAGGATTTTCAAACTCTCAATGTTGGAAATTTTTTCTCGAAGCAGGAAGAAAAAATCATGGAAAGAAAAGGTAAGAAGGTGGCTTCAAATTAGACTACAACTTAGCCTATTCTATCTTTTGTTTACCTCAAATAAGATGTCCCTTCAAATATTCAATCTACCTTGCATAAAACGCAAAATTTACCAAAGGCCTCTTACTTCAAAATCTCATAAATAGAGGCTTTGCTTCAAAAATTAGGTAAAATTGACGAACTCTCTCTGAATTTGATAATCAAAGGTTGTGAATTTATTTCAAAACATTCTCAAACTATAAAATATATTATTCTAAATATAGAATTAAATCATGAGTTGAGTACTAATAGTTTGAAGGATGATTTAAATAAACTAGAGGACAATCCTATAATTGTAGCATTAGATTGTGATTTAGATATAGAAGTGTACGATTTAGAGGAAGAAATGAACTATAGAGAATTTTTATCTATCTCCTAACCCCATAGTGCCTTACAGAAGCCTAACTATGGGAAACATGAAAATAAAGGTAGAAAATATGTCAAGGAAATTGTTATAGGGGAAGTATCAATAGGTAAGCAAGGCACTCTTTCTAAATATTTTGGACCTGAGAAGTGGCAGGTGGAAATCCTCCTTCAATAATCATGAATATTATATCATGGAGTGATAGGTGCCTTAATGCCACTAAAAAAATGTGTTTGGTTAAGAATTTTTTTCTTTTAAGAGAATCCTGATGTCATTTTATTACAAGAAACTAAACTAAATATGGTGGAAACATTAAATTTGATAAAAGCTTGGTTGGAAGAGATGGAATAGTTCCCTTGTTGAAGTGGATGGGGCCGCAAGATGGCTACCTATTTTATGGTTTTCTTTCAAAGTTCATGTGTAGTGAAAGAGGTTGGCAATAATTGGCAATTTTGTAAACTCGCATGTTTCAAGAGTGATTTGGGTTTCTTCCTGTGTAATTTTTATGGACCTAATGAATCTAATAGTAAACTATTATTATAAACTAAGTTATCTAACATTTTTCTCATTTTGTGGATTCAAATATTGTTATGGGTGATGATTTTAATTCCCTCTTATCTTCTTTGGAAAAACATAGTTACAAATCATCAAGGACTTTTGGTAATCCTGATTTTATTATTATTGTTTCTGATAATGAGTTTTTTGATATTTAACCAAAGAAGGGGATATTTACTTGGAATAAAAAAATATGTGGAGAGCATAATATTATGGAATTTGGATATAGTTTTAGTCTCTAACAATTGGATGTCAACAAATTAGACTACTAAAAGCTCCATTCTTCCCTTCACATGTTTGGATTGCTTTCCTATTGACCTTTGTGTCAATATTGACCATAAACTCTATCTCTGCCCCTTCAAAATTGAGAAGATGTGGCTCTGATATCATTATCTACTAGGATTCATGGAAATTTGGTGGAATAACTAAAATATTCAATCTTGTTCTTCAATGTTCAGAATGGTAAAAAGATTCAATTTATTGAAGGTTGTCTTAGACATTAGAAAATAAATTATTTGAGAAACATTTTCCAAATTTTTTTTTTGTGTTGAAGCAGATCATGAGAATCTCAATAGAACAATCTATTAAAGAGGAATGGATCAAAATTCTTATGTCAAGGAAAATATTTTGCTAGCTAAGTATGAGGAACTTCTACAAATAGAAGAAATATTTTGAAAGCAAAAATATAGAACAAATTGCTTAAGTGAAGGAGATATAAATTGTGATTTTTTTCAAAACCTTGTTAATATTAGGCAAAAAAATTCTCATGTTTCTAAAATTCATTCTTCTACAGATGTTGGCTTGGATACTCAACCTCAGATTCGGAATGAGGTAGTTAATTTTTTAATAATTTACTAAATAGTGATAAGTCTTTAGGCCTTAAATCTCAAAATCACAACCTCAATTTTATCCTTAAGTTGGATTCTCCTGATCAGAATGAGAAACTCTTGGCTCCTCTATTTGTGGAGGAAATTTGAGTAGTGATTTTTGATATGGAAAAAGATAAGGCCTCAGGTCCTAATGGTTTTCCTAATTTTTTTTCAGTCTTTTTGGGAACTTATTGGGGAAGAGGCCTTACAAATGGTGGAAATATCTAGAAGAAGCACAAATATTCTACCTAATTTTAATGTTACTTTTATTTTCTTTATTTTGAAAGGGGATATTCAAGAAATATTTAATGATTTGAGGCCTATTTATATTTTTAATATGGTTTATAAAATCATCTCTAAAGAAATGACAACTAGACTCATATCTATCCTTGATTCTTTGATTTTAGAAGAGTAAGTTGGTTTTGTTCCAGGAAGGAATATTCAAGAGAGTATCATTATTTCTCATGAAATTGTTCATTTTTTACCCACTAATCGTAGGATGGGTATGCTAATCAAGCTTGACATCAACAAAGCATATGAAAATATTGATTGGCATTTTTTGGTCAAAAGTTTTTAAAAAATTGGATTTGATAAACATTGGTGTGATTTGGTTTTTGTTTTTATTTTGAGTCCTAAATATTCCATCTTTGTCAATGGAATTCCTTACAATTATTTTGAATATTCAAGAGCCATTAAACAATAAGATCCTCTTTTTCCTTTCATTTTTATCCTATTGGTTGAAGTCTTGGGAGGGGCAATGAAACAAGTTCAGGAAGCCTCTTTGATATAGGGTATTCAGTCTATGGAAGGTATTGAAAATCTTACTCATTAGAAATTCGTTTATGATACTTTCATTTTTGGCCAAGTTATGTGGTAAAGCTCAAGTATTTAATTCCATATTGACCAGTTATGAGGCAACTTCTAGTCAAATGATGGACATCAGAAAGTCTAAAATTTTCTCTATCAATTTCTCAAAACAAGAACAAAAGGCAATCTCTTTGGTCCTTGGTTTTAATATTGGAAAGTAGCCTTCCCAATATTCAGGTGTTCTACTTTTCTCTAGGTTGTTGAAAATAATTCACTTGGAAGGCCTAATTAATTATTATAAATCTTGACTATCTTCCTGGCAAGGTTGTTGGTTGACATTTGTAGGTTTTATCACTATCATCAAATATGTTTTGAGCTCTCTCTATGTAGATTATATTTTAGTGCTTAAACCACCTTTTAATGTAGTTAAGATGTTAAATAATATCATGAAAGACTTATTGTGGAAAGGAATGTAGAACTAGAAAAGAATCCCATTGATTAGATGGGAAAGGGTTTACAAATTCAAGTAGATGGGAGGAGTTGGAGTGAAAATCTGAGTCTTCAAAATAAATATCTTGGAGATAAACTTTTTTTGGGAATGATTTCTAAACCCAACTCTCTTTGATTCAAGATTTTTAGAAGTAAATACCTTGATCTAAATAATCTATTTAGCATGGTTTCTATTACTAACCTCCCAAAGGTTCACACTTTTGGAATTTTTGTTGAATTATAAGTCTTTGATTTTAGAGCATGTTTCTAAGATGATTAAAAAATGGATGAAGATGTAAGTCTTTGGGAGGATTCCTATAATGGACATAAACCCTTAGTTGATATGACACATTTGGAGGAGAAGAGATGTATTATCTCTTCAACTTGGGTCGGCTTGGTTGTTAATTATGTGGAACTTCATCAGACTAATGGCTAACTTCCTACATTTAGAATAATTTTGAGGCTCTAGATATTCCAATGGAGTAGTGAATGATTTTGAATAAATTACTAGGTAATTTGAAGGTCTTTTAATTTCCAAATAAGTTTTATTGCATTATATTAGAGCCAAATTAGGTTTAAATATAGTCAATCTTAGTTACCAGATAGCAGATGCTACTGATGATAGATGAATTGGCTAGATTTCTTTGATAGGATAAGATTGGGATTTATAAATCACAAGTATTTACATGTATTAGTATCCAAAACCATAGTTTTACATAGGATAGATCAAAAAAAAAATAGTTTCCTTGGTTTGTCTCATTGCAGTCTTTACAAAGCTGATAAAGAAACCACCAACCAATTTTTATATGAATGCCCTCTATTTATTAAATAAGAAAAAATATCCACACTATTTATTGAAAAATATAAGGGCAACCCTAGATGTAATCTCATGCTCCTTTCATGCTCCATGATTATCCTGTTCATCCTTTCTAACACACCATTTTATTGTGGTGTTCTTAGAACTATCTTCTCTCTATGAATACCATGGGATGAACAATAACTATAAAATTCCTTGATGTAGTATTCACCTGCATTGTTTGATGTAACACACATCAAATTATTTCATTTCTCATTCTCAACTAAAGCTTTTCATTTCTTAAAAGGATAAAAAACATTAATTTTTTTCATATGCAATAAACCCAAATTTTTCTAGTTGCATCATCACTAAAAGTAACATAATAAAAATATCCTATAAAGGATGATACCTCAGCTAAAACAATATCTAATTTTTCATCCTTCTTTGTCTTTCCAACTCTAATAAATCTGAATCTCTTCTATTTTTCATACATAGTGCTCACAAAAATATTAATCCACCTTCTTCAAATCGAGCAAAAAATTATTTGAGTGAAGAATTACATCCCTTTTTCACTCATGTGCCCAAGTCCGTGGTGCTATAATTTTATATCCACTTATGTTGAATCTAAATCAATAGAAGATTCAACATTACCATTATAAAAATATAATGTACCTCCCTTATGTCCTTTTGCTATTATCAATGATTTTTTAGTGACCTTTCACAATTTTTTTACAAAGTAATTGTGCAGTCCTCACTTCCTAATGGTCACAATGAAATTAAATTTTTTCTCAACTCATGAACATGTCACACATATTTCAACAACTATTTTTTTTTATTCCATAATTTTATATGTATCTTACCGTTTCTTACAATTTTAGAGGCTTCACCATCACCCAAATAAACCTCTCAAAAATCACCTTCAACATAGTCTTAACATATTTCTTATAGGGTGTAGCATGAAATGAATCCCCTGAATGTAACACTAAAAAATAAATAATATTATATAAATAAAATATTAAATCATCTTGTAACACATGACCTACTAAATTTTCTTTCTGATTTTTATCTTGTTGTCCATCTCCTTGTTTTTCTTATCAAAAACAACAATATTTCTTTAGACATGCTTTCTTCTTGAAAATCTAGCACAGTAATGTTCCTCTAGATTTGAATCTGCCCTTCTTAGACTTATCATAATTCCCTAGTCCCTTTCCTCTATTTTTTGTCTTCCCTTATACTCTATAGTCAAAGCATTATCTGATTTCTCACCTATGTTATTTTATTGCATTTCCTCACTAATAATAACACTAATAACATCATCATCAAACTTTAAAGTGTTTGAAATAGAGATATAATTACTCACAACCATGACCAAGCCATTCTAACTTTCTAACAATGAGCATAGAATCATAAGAGCCCTAACCTCATCATCAAAATTTACTTGTACAGAGTTTAAATAATTTGTGACCATGTTAAATTCATTTAAATGATCAACAACAAACCCACCTTCTGAAATTTGTAGATTAAATAAATGCTTCATAATAAATACCTTGTTGGAGGATGAGGGTTTTCATACACTCTAGCCAATGCCTTTATCACATCCACTGTTGTATTTAATTTTAAAATATTTAAGGTCACCGGTGCTACCAGGCACAATCATATTATTCCTAATGCCTTTCTATCAAGAACCTCCCAATATTCATCCTTCATAATTTTCAACTTCTTTACTATTCCTTTCAATGGTAGGAAAAAATCCTTCTAATATAGATAGTCTTTCATTTACATATTTTATAGCTGGTAGTTTTAGCCATTGAATTTATCAACCTTAAACTTTACTTCTTATACCATTGATCTCATCCAAAGCAGGAACCCTCTTTTTCTACAAGTTTATCTACCAAATAGACCTTTGACTCTGATACCAATTACTAAAACTATAAAATATAGAGCAATATTAATGAATTAAATATGGAAATAAAATATAAAAAATATAACACAATAGACACATATATTTAACATGGTTTATCCAATATGGGATACATCCACACAAAAACAATTAGTCCTTATTATTCAGTCCAACAAATAAAAGAAAAAAACTTGCAATACATCTACTATAATATTCTCTTCACCCATACATGGTATGTCTTCATGATTACAATACCCTCATATGAAACGAGGGTTACATATTAGGGCAAAAATGCATAAACATAATTTTTACCATTAGATCTATGACCTAATAGTGAATGGCCTAGATTTAATATGAAATTTTAATATTTTATAGTGTATTTTTAACAAAATTTTCCTTTGGGGGTGTTGCTCCCCCACACCCCCCTGTCAGGAACTAATCATTAAAATAAGATTAGGCTCCACCATCCAACACACTAGAAAGCAACAAGAAAGTATTGAGGTCCATCAAAGAAAATATGGATATTATCCTAGAATACAAGAAGAATGATAATGTTTTCTTGGCAAGATACTCAGACTCAGATCATGTAGAGAATATTTATGATAGGAAGTCTACTTTAGGATTTGTACTCTTTTTGAGATCTGGACCAACATCATGGGGGATTAATAATAAAAATTATATTTTAATATCCTCCGTAGAATCAAAATTTCACATTATAAGAGTTGTCTATGAAGTGATTTAGATTAGACATATAATTTAAGTATTTATATTACCACAAGATCAAACAACAATTTTTAGTTTAGACAATAAAGGAGTAGTGAATCTTGTTCTTAATCCATTGTTTCATAAACACACTAAACAAATTGATTTGCAAGTTCATTTCATCCGTGAACATGTTTAGAATAACAACATCTAGCTCTAGTATTTCTTGATAGATCAACAATGTGTAAATGTTTTTACCTAAGCCCTTATGCAGAAAAATTCTAAGCATTTGGAGAATTTCTCTTCTGTTCACTTAAAACAATGGTAAATTAAGGGGGGAAACATTATCTTCATTAATTCATAATAAGAAAGTAAATGAGTAATATTAAATTACTCATAGTATATTGTGACACAATTATTTACCTTAGTTGTTAGGTTTATATGGGTAAAAAAATATTTTATTTAATATTTAATAGATACATTTTTGATAGAATAATCCATTTTTAATTGTTATTACTCACTATGATTTTAGGAGTATGGTTATTGTAACCATTGCTCTATTACAAGCATGCTTCTATGTATAAATTAGAATCTATTGTAATTATTTTATTAGTTAAATAGAATTTAAATAATTCATATTGATTCATTCTCAAAATACCATCATATCCAACTATACTAAAATCACCACCCTTTAATAATTCTATATCCTATACCACTCTACTATACCTTTCCTACTGACCAGACTTATTTTTACCCTCCTTACTTAACCCTTTTGACATTGGTTCTATTGGTACTTCTAACACCTTCAGTGAAGGGATTTCATTCAAGTTTCATTAGTTTTAGAATTATGTGTTCAAATGGCAGTATATGAGAGTAGTATGATAGTGGATATATCAATTACATATTTCATTTATGCTTAACTAGTGTTATTTATTATAAAAACCATTGGGAAAATTAGTATTTTACTTGGTGTTACTAATTATAACCACTTATGAGTAAATTAATATCACTAACTTATGTCATTATTTCTCAATTATAACTGCCTATGGGAAAATTAGGAATAATACCTTTTACCATGCATTTTTACATCATCTTGCCATTACTATTATCATTTTCCCTTCCACCAGGTCAGATCTCATCACCTTTTATGTTAGTATTACTATAATAACTTAGAGTCCTATTAGGATAATGAAGGTCATGCTTGATTCATATTGCAGTCAGCGTCAATCACTACCTAAGCCAATACTCTCACCATTTTGTGAACAACGTAAGACAATGTTCTCATCATTATGAGTGTGGTAACATGTCAATATCTAATGAGTTAAGATACCTAAAAAGTTACAAAAACATTCAAAACATTACAAAATCCTGAAATTTTAAAATTCAGCTTACCATCTCCTAAAGAGATATAAAGACTCAAAATCCAAAAATAGTTGTGTTATTTAAACCTATTTAGTCATCCTCAATCTACCATATTGGGGATAATTAATTGTTATTTCTATTCCATTCCAATTCCATTAGAGGTGTGACCTTCCCTTTGCATGTATCATTGCTTGGGGGTACCACCTGTTTATCCTTCCATTGAGTCTTCATGCATAGCTATTGACATGGTTGATAATAGGATGATTTCTATTATTTATACATTCAAGCTTTTTTTAATCTATTTACTTCATTGCTTTTTTATTTATTTCTTTTCCTATTTATTTCCTTTCATTGTTGTGTCTTGACTAAGTCTATATGCATCCTTTAGGTGATTTCTTATCTGTTATTTTTGAGTCTATCCATATTCATACATCAACATTCACATGATGGTATTTATCATTGGTGTGTTATTTTTTAATTATTTATTAGATCAAAATCTAGTCTTTATGCACATTATAGCTAGGTCATAATGATGTTTTATATAATGATGTATACTATTACATTATACAAAAAAATCATCTCAAGAAATCATATAAGCAATGGTGGCATAGAAAATTCTCCTTGGTAACCTTCGTAAATCCTCCCACCCTCCTTGATCAACTTAACCTATTGATCATTTTAGTTGTATTTATGCTAATAAGGATGAGCATCTCTACATTGGCACCTATACAACTAGATTATTCACATTGATAAATTTGTATTCTTTTATTATTTTCCTCATTCCATTTTGTCCCACTTCTTGGTGAACTACATTGGCTTGAGGTCCCTTTCGACTATGTAGGTAGAGCTTAGATATATGATGTATCTCAGGTTATCCTGCCACCTTTGTTATTTTGATGATCTATTTCATCACTTTGTGCATCTTTAAATGCTTGGTTGTTTGTGGATTCTTTAGTTATTATACCATTTCTTCTATGTTTCCATCCACTCATCTTTAATCTGTAAAATATGTTTTATCCTTGAGTTATGCTTGTAAATTTTTCCTACTAGAGCATAACTAAAACTCATTATTTAATCCATGTTTTTTTAATGATTATAACCACCTATGGGAAAATCATTATTTTGACTCATCCACCCTATTAGGGAATGTGTCTGTGCTATTAAATTATAACCACTTTTATGAAAATCAGTGTCTCAACCTTTGTTGCTAATTATAACCATCCTTGAACAAATTATTAATTTTTAAATCAATGCATGAAAATATTATCTTGATTATATTAATCTCACCCATAAATTTAAAATCATTATTTTTTCTACTTCTTTTCGAAGGACCATCCATAAATTGTATGTGTCAGCCACTCGCATGAGGAGGCATCATTATAGGCTTCCCAAATGTTGTTTGGAGTTTCTTATTTAATCAATATATTCTCTCCTTATTAAAAACCCTTTTAATTTTTGAAAATATGTTATGGTGTCTATAGATTTCAATGTCTTCCCAAACATGATAAAACTATAGACACCCAATTCTAACCACAATAGGATTCCAACTAGATTTCAAAATGATACCTACTAAACATTGTAAATTAAGCCCAAAACTCACTAAAAATCACAAATTTGGTTGTGCATCAGTCATTAATTTCCATAATCATGTTGAGTCATCCCTATTTGGAATACTAGCCTATATGCAACATTAACCTCTCATAGAATCATCCCCAATCACCTTGTGACATAAAAAATTATAAATTTATCCTATTGACCCATTAAGTGGGCTACTTAATCAATATTAAAAGAGAAAGAAATCTAATAGAAATTAATTAATTAATTAATTATACAAGATTACATGCTTAGTTAAATTATCCATTTGCAATTAATGAATATCTAAAAATAGAAATTCCAAAAAACAAAATATCAAGTCTTTCTTCATTACCTTTATGAGTTGTTAAAACATCCCAAAATGTCTAATTTAAGAACTATGAATAGTAAATAAAAATCATAATTTCATGGTAACTTTTAACACAACTGAGTATAGTGTCAAGTCAACTTTAAATCACCTTGGGTGAGAGTTAATTCTTGAGGCTATAAATACAAGGCCATACCCATTTATGTTTAAGTCATCTTGGTGTAATGTTATAATGTAAAAATATATGAAAATAATCCTTTAATGTAATGTTACCATGCCAAATTCATGATCAAAGAAACTAAACCAAGGAGCCAAGGAAAGGTCAAGCCAACAAAGCTCCATTGATGAAAGTTTCTTGATGCACAAACTGAGCAATCCATTTCTACAAGACATTTGAGTCTCCAAGGAAGGTAAAATAAGGTTTTATTTTATGTTTTATTTTTATTTTATATGCATTCTTTTTACATATGCTCTCCCTAATGTCTATGCTAGAGGTGTTAGTGTTAGTGTATTTATTTGGATTTAATTTTATCTTAACGACGCAATTCTAGTCTCCCATTTTGAATTCCTTATTCATAAAAATAAAATAATTTTTATATTAAAAATCAATATCAACCATTTACCTTACATCTATCATCTTTCATATTAATTCAGTCATCAGTTCATGGTCCTAATTTTGCATCATATTAAATTAATAATTTTTTATTTAACCGCATAGAAAAAGATATCTATAGACTGGATCTCCACTCCATACTAGATTTTTATATTCACAGTTTGAAATATAAATGAATTCCATAAACCCCACAATATATTATAATTTCTGCATGCTATGGTTCTATTTGTTCAAGAATAATCTAATAATCACTAATGGTTAATAAACCATCACACAATTTAATAATCATGCATTATGGGTACCATTAGAGGTCTAAGTAAAAACTTTGATATCACAAAAAGACTTTCATATTTTAGTTCAAGTGAGATTAACTCAATCTAGTGGAATTTAGACATATTCTTTATAGATCTTACTTAGGTATGCAAAATATTTGATGCATTGTTAGACATTTCTCATTAGATTATGATGGATGTTGTTAACTATATTACACATAAGAAGTCACCATCATATTTAGCTATATATGTGGACATATATATTATCTTAGTTTTATTTAATAAGTTAAATGAAGTTACATGGTTGATTAGGATGCTACAAATATGAATCTAGAAATGCCATGGCATATGGATCAAGATTAGAGACATATCTAAATGGTGTTTACATAAACTAATTAAGATGTATTTTAATTGTTAATTTATAGGTAGGAGATACATATGCGGAATATAGTTGCATGCTTCATGCAAAACAAACCCAAATTTTTGTTTAAATTTAACTATATGCTCAAGGTTATTCTTTCTCTTCAAACTAAAATATAGGCTTATGGAAATTCAAGTTATTGACTAGCATGGTATTGTGGTTTATAATGTTTATTAGGAAGATCCAAACATATGTATACAAAGTCTAAAATATAACAATTAATTCAACAATAACCCAATATGTACATAAATTGATGCAATCATTCAACCAAATATCTTCAAAAGGTAAAGATATCTGGACTAATTTCCTCCTTGTATTTCTCTTCAAACCAAAATATATGATTATGGATGTTCAAGTTACTAATCAACATGGTAGTGTGGTTTATAATTTCAAATAGTACAATGCAAACATATACATACATAGTCTAAAGTAAAACCAATAATTACACAACAACCCAATATGTGCACAACTTGATGCATTCATTCAACCAAATATCTTCGAAAGGTAAAGATAGATGGACAAATTTCCTCTTAAAATTTAAATGATGGAAATAGATATTCCATACCATAATATTTAATTTTACGTAACCATGTTTGAACTGAAGACAGTCAGAGAGCGAAGGAATTAAATAGCACATTAACATGGATTTCTAATTTTATTTGTGAGTCCCAAAGAATATTTTCGTAGACACTACTCATCTACCCATTTACATAAAAATTACTTCTATAATAATCACTACAAATACTTTGGATAGTAATGTCCCTCTTCAAGGGAAATCCATGTCCTCTAAGTCTCAAGTATTATCTCCAAAACACACAATCCTTGTAGTGGATCCACTAAGCATTACCTCTTCCTCCAAGGTCACCATCATCACATGGACACCAAATATCATTTTTAGAGACATTTAAAAATGTAATGTAACTTTATAAGAAGTAAAAATGGATGAGGATATCTTGAAGATCATTTTAGAAATAAGGAAAATAGTATCACTAGGGGACTTTGTGGCACAATATTCCTTCCATTGTCACCAATTATATTCACTTCCATTACACAACATATTATTACTTATTCCACTCCACCATACACTTTTTATTCATTCATCATCAAGAACCCTACCTCTACTACTTCCTTGGCATAGTGAACTTCTTCCATGTTAGTTATTAATACCACCCCTCTCACTACTACTTATATAGCCTTAATACAAGACGAGGAAGACTGGAAACAAAAAGATCAATTGGCCAAGTTTGAGAGATGGGAAATGATGATCATTTGATGAGCCAAAAATTATATTTCTATTTGAACAAGTATCTAGGATTATCAAAATAATTATAATAAGGAAGGTGATGAAAGGTAAAAATCTCACATTCTATTAGATATAAGAAAAATTATTTCTCTTAAAAAAGGAAATAAAAAGGGGGTGGGAGAAGTCCCAAAGTTTAAAAAAGTCTTGGTTTTTTGTAATTTTCATTACTAAGAAAGTATTTAAGACCCTTTTTAAATAACTAACTTATCAGATGCACTAGTTTGAAACTCAAACTAGGGTTGTAGTCCCTGACAATATTATTGTTGATGTTGATATAACCCTAGATTCACCATATAAGTTGTTAGTCATTACTTATGAGGCTAGAGTTATGGCCATGATTTTGAGGTAAAATGTATCATTGCACCATGATAAGATTATAAAACTATAATTCAGAATGGTTATTCTATCCAAATAAGTCAATCAAGGATCGTGATCTCACCTTGAGATAATTCCTTCGGTAGATATAAATTTAGTGTAGAGTTAACATATGAGACAATTGCTTTGATACATATTTATTTAATGTAGATCTAACAATAATATGTATTTTTAGTAATGGCATAATGAAATGTATTCAATACTTGATTTATTGATAATGTTATTGATAAAATTTTGGAATTATTCAAACAACCCAAGATAAATGCTATTTTTTATGCCTAACAAACAATTGGTCCCATACACACACTTCACTACCCAACTTATCCATTTCATAATAATCTTTGAATGGAATATCGTGTGGGAAAATTAAGGAAGTGTAAGTGTTGTGATTGAATTTGTTACATATGCTAAGGAAAAGGTTGAAATGGAAATTACAATAAAAGAAGTTTTGCATAATCCAATTGAAAATAATGAAGTGTTTCTAAGGAAAGTAAAGGTGCTATGTAGGACACCCATATTGGATACAACTAAAGTTGATAAATAGTTGGTTGAAGTGTCCCTTGATATAAGCAGTTAACAACTTGTTCCAATTAACACCAACCAACTCCTAGTAATTCATTAACACCTACCACCATATAATCCCTAGTTACTTTAGAGACTCCCTATCAACTTTATAAATTTGGTAATATTTCTAAAATAGTTTCAGATTAGTTATCATTATATTATATTTTATATTTGAATGAAATGTTTAGTGATTTATTATGACGCTTCCATTTTCGTTTATTTCTACTTTGTATTTTAGCCTCTCAAAAGGAAAAGGATATTTTCAACATTAATAGAAGCTATGGAATTATTATTGAAGTCCATATTGGATTTATTTTTGTTCTCTTTCTTAGTTATATGGTATGCATTACTGATTTTAATTGATCAAGTTAAATTATAATATTGGTGAATGTTTACGAATTTTGAAAAGTTAGATTAAGTCAATAACTATTATGATTATTTTGTATAATTAAGGTTTGATTCAACTATATTTTATGATTAAATGTGTGTCATGAATTTTATTATAAAGTAAATATATTTTCAAATCAATGTTATGAAATTTATTTTGTAAATAATTTATATGGAATGGTTTGAGTTGATATTATAATAGGTTAGGCATAATTTTAAAATACATAACCAATCTCACAAATGTGATTTTCTTTAAGGAGTTTGTTCATGCTAACATTAACCTTTTTTTCTCTTCTTCCTTACCCTGTGTTCCCTTTATTGATTTACTTTATTATAGCTACATCACTTGATCCCATGTTCACATGTGAGTAGGTTTATCATATGTTTTAGGGAGAGAAGTCGTTTAACCATCATAACAACCTAATATACCAAAAATACAAATCTTTAAAGGTGAAAAATAATTATATTGCTCCCATTAAGTTCCCACCTTGTGGTTATTTTGAAATCAAGTACCTACAACTCATGCCTTTGATTAGCTATTCATTTATCCTAAAAATAGATGGATTTATCCCTGTATTAACTAAAATGTGATTATATATGATAAAGTAGTCTTGTACACTAGATAAATATCACTTATGTATAAACCCTTTAGTTGATACTAACATATGTCAAGCTCACTTAATCATTCAAACAACTGAGTGATACTGACATATTATTTATTTTTTCCAAATAAGTCATAATATTATTATTATTTTAAATATAAAGCATTCAAATTACATCCCCAAAATAATAATTATCAATTTATAGGCGAGATCACTCCATGCACTCACATTTAACATATTGCATTATTATTTAAATACAAGCTCACATAAGGGAGAGATATACATTGGTTTGATGTTATCTTAAGAGTATATATTTATGCAAGTAGAGACCTTTGGTAAAGTAGTATTTGAGGTCAAATCAAATTCAATTGATCCCAATAACCCCCATATTTGAAGGTGACATGCCCAAGTTGGAAGACCTAGAGTTTTGATAAAAATACTGATGTCTAGAACCTATGTGCATGATCTGAGTTGAAAATATGAAAGGTAATAATGAAACCTAAAATTCATAGCTGGTAGTTTCACAAAAGTACTTGTATTGCTTACTAGAGAAAAGCATTGAATTTAGGAAAAAATAATTGGCAGTAGTGTACAAATCTTGATAGTAATGTCCAAATTGACAAACATAAAATATTTAGAATCTTATGATCACTACGGAGAATCATCTTATCTTTTCATGTACTTTCATCTTCTAAATCAGCTTCTACATCAGTAAATAAGATAGGTATTATTTCTATGTTGTGTTGCAACATTCAAATTAATATTTTGCATTAGAGTTTCTATATTTATCACACTATTAAAATTCAATAATGTATCATATTATTATGAATCTGAATTATTTACTCGGGTTACTTTTATAATAGCTTAGCCATTTATCTGATTAGGCTATTCCTTCCTTAGCACATCCATAAATGGTTAAATATTTGGGAAACAATACTTAACTTATTTATTTATTTTCATGCGGATATGGAAGATGAAGTTAAAGGTGAAGACAAGATGATACTTTGAACTAATTCATTGGATTCTAAATATTTTCTCTATGTCTACCTATAAACTATCAGTGAGATTTGGACACTATCATCAATGCTTTTGTCCTTAATATGATATTTTTCTATTATAGAGTATAGATAGTTTTATAGAGTTACCAAATGTACCTATTAGGGTTCACTACCACATTTCAACTTGTCAACTTAGATCTCACACACAAGTTATATATACTAGTATTTTTTTCAACAACCTAAATCTTCCATCTTGGGCATGTCACCTCGAGAAATAATGGTTAATAGGATCGAGTAAAGTTGACCTGACGTCAAAGATCCCTCTATCAATAATCACTACCTACAAATTCATATATTATGAATAGGGTCTAAAATTTATCTATTTATCCCTCTTATGTGAGCTTGTGTTTGAAAAATTATGTAATATTCTATATGCAAGTTCATTTAGTAATCTAGCTTTTAACTTGATAAATAATACTCATGGGATGCACTTTGAACTCTTGAAACATGTAGAAATGTGTCTCATATGAATTATTTAGAAATAGGAAGGAAGAGGGAAGTAAAACTCAATTGTGTGAACTTTATTTTCCTTTATCCCTCTCTCCCCTTCTCTTTTTCTCAATTCTAGTTAGAGATAACGTAACCACTCTCCCCCTATCTCTATCTCTTAGTATCACTCACATTCAAGAGAATGGGGGAAAAAGTGAGAGATAAGGAGGGAGACAAGAAGAGAATATTTTTTTAATGCCTATATTTGTCTCTATCTCATATTGAATCAATTGAGATGGAGATGAAAAAATAAAAGTTGTGTTCTCTCTCTATCTCTAACACACATTCAATCAAGAGAGGGAGGGAGATAAATCTCTTTCCACCTTTATGTCTCTCTTCCTACATCTTTACACACACCCCTCTCTCTCTCCCTCCCTCCCTCCCTCCTTTGAATTAGTGAGAGAGAATTGAAAGATAACTAAATAATAATTGCTCTATATCTCTTATAAAATTTTCTAATTTTAATATATATTAGTTGTAAATTGAATTTTTAACATTATTACATATATTTTCATTATTTTTTTAGCTTTGTTTAGTACAATTCACAATTTATAATATGTTTAATAGTTGAATTCAATGTAAGATTGAATTGACAAAGAGATTTCAAGAGTGATTATGGGGTTCACTAGCTAGTATATCTCCCCATATCTCCCACATACATTCCTCACCATTTCCCACCCCTAACAGGGCATTTATTAGCACCTAACAATAATGTATAAATGCACATGTCTTATTTA
>JARHVA010002821.1:145000-167500 GCA_037957365.1 Torreya grandis
CTTAATATCTAGGAAACAATAACTTTATGATTTCCTAAATTTTGCTTCACCTTGCTCCACTCTAATTCATTGGAAGACAACTCCATAGTAGGTAGATTTTACACTGTAAAAGATAAAAATATCTTCCACTTGGATGTCATCTATGAAGCTAGCAAGCCAAAAAAAATAGACTTATTAATTTATGTATAAATAAGGGGAATTGATTAAAAAACATTCATGAACAAGAAACATTGATAAAAAATTATCATTGACAAATAAGGGACAATGGTAAACATATGCAGGTCTTGGCTGATAGACTTTGAAAAGGTGGATGGCATTGGGTATGAGTGGAGGAGTAAGGATCGACGACCCTGGTGGGGTGTCAGGCAAAGAGCATTCTATGCCTGAGACATTTGCAAAGGGGAAGGAACCAGTTTATTCCAGCGACTATGTCAGGATCAATAAGGTGAATGGATGTCTCCCACGGACCCAGGACAGGCCCATTTTGGTAATCCCTCCTAAGGCTATGAAGGAGGATGTAGAGTAACTATTATCTCACACTCTAATTTGCAAGTTTTTGGGCATCTGAATTTCCTTGTCGGCCTTGGAGGCTTGGATTCGCTGAACTTGGCAGGTTGAGGGGGAACTAGATATTATGTTAGCTGGAAATAGTTGTTTTATGGTGAATTTCTCCTCTGTATCTTACCAAAATCAGATCTTTGAGGGAGGACCCTACTTCTACAATCACATTGGCCTATTTCTCAAACCCTGGCATGTAGGGTTTAATTCAGCAGAGGATCTTTCAGCTCAAGTGCCTGTCTGGGTGTGCCTCCTGAGACTTCCTTTGGAATTCTGGTGGGAGGATATCCTGTGACAAATAATAGCTATTCTAGGAACACCAACTGCTATAGCACACCAATCCTTGGACAAAAATCTCATCTCTTATGCCCGTATCTATGTAGAAATTGACTTAAACAACCCTCTGCCAAACTCTATGGAAATCTGCCTGGGGTCCTCATCCTGGGTCCAAAAAATTGACTACGAATCTATACCCTTTCGATGTAGAATATGTCATGAATATGGACATTTACACTGTCAATGCCCTCAAGCATCAAGAGATAATGGAGGGTTTGCCAATAGTGCCAATGACTCAGGCCAACCAGTCCATACAAAAGCTAGGATGTCCAGCATGGCAGTGCCACAAAGGGGAATGCCCACATAAACTCTAGTAATGCAGTGCATGGTCTAGCTATTTTTAACAGTCCTATCAAAGATTGATTCACCCAAGTTAGACACCATACGAAGGGCCCTGGGTAGAAGCATATGAATCTGAATAGGCAAGTGGAGCTGGGCTTCAACTGATTGGATACTCTAGAGAGTATGGCCATTGAGGATGGCATCCCTTTGAATGAGTAGGGAGGACCTACTGATTGTGAAGGGAATGGATCTTTCATTACTGAATCCTAGGATATGGTGATCCAGTCAACTAGGGAGACCTCCCCTAAATTAGAAGAGGGGACCCTGGTAGTATTCCTAACCCAGCAAGACAAGGACATCAACTGGGCAGACTTGGTTAGAGAAGCTGAGGTGTCCAGGAAAGAAAAGGCTTCAGCAACCATGCTAGGCTTAATGCAAAGACTGTTAAAGAACGTATCCTTCACCACACCTTCTAGGGTGGGACGCAAGAAGGATCAAGACAAAATCAAACTCACAAGAGACTTATTGGTAGAGTCAGGGGTGGTTAAGACCCTAGATGAGCACTTCCCTCTCTCTACCCAATGATTGTGTTGTCTTGGAATGTAAGGGGGTTGAACAGCACCCCCAAACAAAAAGCTATGCATAAGCTGGTTACTGATCACTCTCCTAATATACTCTGTGCCCAGGAGACTAAGCTTTCTATGGATGCTATGTTTATCTGTTTGCTTAAATTTTGGCTCTATGGCCAATTCCAATGTGTAGGTGTGTTGGGAAGTGCTGGTGGTGTGGCCATCTATTGGGACCCTGGGAAGGTTATGCCACTCCAATGGATGGCTAGCTCCTCAGCTCTCTCCAAGGTTGCCTCCTCTCTTGACACTAGGGAGGTGATTTTGGTCACAATAGTATATGCTCATGTGGATAGCTCAGGGTAGCTTAAGCTATGGGAACACTTACAGTAGATCAGGAGTTGTCATCCTTTCCTACCTTGTATCATGGTTGGAGACTATAATGTTGTTCTTTGTCTAGAGGAGAAGAGGGGAGGGACAACACGTCTAGGCCCCACATCTGAGCTTCTCTAACATAACATAGATGTGCTCCACTTGTTAGATGTCAAACCTCTTAATGGTCTCTTCACCTAGAACAATAGAAGGTTAGGTAAGGCTGCTATCTCTGAACACCTAGATAGGTTCCTTGTTTCATGCTTTTGGCAATCTTGCACAATTTCTCTGGCTTCCAAAATTCTAGATTGGAGAGGGTCTAACCACTGGCCCATTAAGCTCACTTCCAGGTAAATAGCTGGCCCTAAGAAACCTCTCTTTAAGTTTTAGCTAATGTGGCTTTGGGATCCATCTCTCTATGGATTGATGACTCATTGGTGGAGACAAGGGGGACCTGATTATGGCACGGTTATGTTCTCTTTTGCCAAAAAAATTTAGTATGTGAAAAGGAAGCTACAAGACTGGAACCAAAACTATTTTGGGAACCTCCATTCTATGAAAAAAAGAGCTCAAGATTAGCTGGACTCACTTACCAGATAGAGTCACAAATTTGGACTATCAGAAGATCTCCGCAGGGCAGAATTTCAACCTGTGAATGAACTTGTTGAGTGGGAACATTGAGAAGAAATATTTTGGAAACAAAAGGACTGAATTGACTGGCTCTAGGAAGGAGACAAGAATATAGCCTTCTTTCACAAGTCTGTTCAGGTGTGGCACAATAGGAATTATATTTCATCTCTTGTTACCCCAGATGGAACTTCTTTATCGTATTCTCAAGACATATCTCAAGATGTCGTCTGGTTCTATTTGGCACTATTATCTAGCAATGTGCCTCCTACTGAAATGGAGGTAAACACTATCTTTGCATGCATTCCTTTTATTGTCACACTAGTTATGAATGAGTCGTTGATGAGGCCAATAGGTTTGGAAAAAGTGGAGAAAGTTATATTCAGCATGCGCAGAGGTAAAGCTCTAGGGCCGAATGGCTTCCCAACTAAATTTTTTCAAGATTTTTGGGAGATTAATAGCCAGGATCTCTTAGATGTGGTGCTAGAATCTTTCTCCAGTAAAGAGATGCTTAGGGCGTTTAATGCTACATTCCTAGTGCTAATTCTAAAGAAGGAACAGGGTAATCAGTTGGACCTTGTTAGGCCCATTGTGCTCTGTAATGTGATCTACAAGATAGTCACCAAGCTTATTGTAGAGCAGCTTAAAGTGTGCCTCCTGGCTGTTATCTCAAAGGAACAAGGGGGCTTCATTGTTGGGAAACAAATTTTGGATGGGGTGGTGATTGCATCTAAAGCAATTCACTCTATGAGTATGTCTCAAGAGTGAGCCATGTTTATTAAGCTTGATTTGGCTAAGGTGTATGATAGAGCCAATTTGGACTTCCTAAAAAAATACTTTTGGCTTTTGGATTTAATCAGGGATGGGTTGGCTGGGTGCTAAGTTGTGTGACTACACCGTCCTTTTCAGTCCTAATCAACAGGGAGCCATCTAGACTATTTGGGGCCTCCAAAGGTCTTCACCAAGGAGACCCTCTCTCACCGTACTTGTTTATTATTCTCACTGAGGGGTTGGGCCATCTCATTAAGTTTAGGGCATCTCAGAACTTTGTGCATGGATGGCAGTGGGGGAATGGGCTAACCAAGTTGACTCATCTCCAATTTGTTGATGACACAATCCTGGCAAGTAAAGCCCATATTAGGGAAGCGAAAGATTTTCAAATTACCCTTGATACTTATTTGGTGGCATCAGGGCAAAAATAAGTGAGCACAAATCTTCCATCTATTTTCTCAACACTCCAAAATCCATCCAACAGAGGATTACCACTACCCTGAGATTCTAGACTCAATCCCTCCCAGTGACTTACTTGGGGATCCCCCTAGTGGTGGGAAGATAGCCTAGTCTATTTTGGAAGAATGTTCTTGATAAACTTAAGAAAAAATATAATCACTGGTCCCACATATGGCTCTCTACTGCTGGCAAGGTGACACTCCTGCAATCTATGATTCAAGCCTTGCCCATATACCATAGTATGGTTTAGGTTGCTCTGAAATACTTTCTTAAAGAATTTAATGCTCTATCCAGGTAATTCCTTTGGTGTGGCAATCTAAAGAACTCCAAATGGAGTCTCTTTAGTTGGAATACTATTTTCTAGCCAAAGAGAGAGGGAGGCCTTGGCCTATGCTCTGCTATTTTTTCTAGTCAAGCTTTGGCGGCCAAGCTTTACTGTCATTGGTGTACCAATCAATCCCAACTTTGGGCTTGTATCCTTTCTTCTAAGTATTTCTTGGGACTCACTCTATCTGATATTCCTAGCCTCCCCATTGAGGGAAGAGGTTCTATGGTGTGGAACACCCTCAAGCTTGGAGCTCACCTAGTGCAGCGCAACTTTTTTTGGATTTGCAACAGCAGTAGGGAGGTGCTCTTTTGTCAAGACTCCTGGGATGGTTCTCCTACCCTCTTATTCTCTTATCTACATTTGCAGCCTCTTTGTGATTCCTTTCTGGCTGAGGGATGGGATACTTTAGAGCACTATAAAGAAGCTTTTTAGCTAGGCATGTCTGTTGGATTTTGATGTAGGAAATATTTCGAGTGGCTTCCAGAAGGAACTGAAGAGGACCAAAGGGAGTTATCTCAGATTCTTGCAGCTAGAAGATGTAGTTCCCTATAGGGGAGGGATGTCCTAGCCTAGGGAGGAGCCTCCACTAGCCAATACTCTACATCTGTAGGCTACATTAAGCTATCAAAGTAATGTTTTGGTGAGCTTGATTTCCTTTGGGGAAAGAAAAATTGGAGCTCCTTCTCCTAGCTAAAATGTAATTTTTGTTTATGGACTCTTACTTACAATCGATGCCTAACATGGGAGAATCTGTGTAGTAGAGGATTTCAAGGGCCATCTATATGTGTTCTTTTTCACAACAGTGAGGAGAATGGGCCCCATCTTTTCTTCCAATGCAATTTTTCTAGAAAGATATGGCACCTGTGGTGGGAGGTCTGGGGCATTTCTTATTGGCATGTCTCTTCCTTGGTTGAATTTTGGGAGTGCCTTGGACATCTTCCTTCCAAGGCTTCTATCCAACAGACTGCCTAGGCAATTGGGCCGACCTTTATTCTTTGGAACTTATGCATCAAGAGGAATAGGAGGATCTTCTAAGACATCTGCTTGGGGCTCAAGGCTGTGTGGGCAAAAATTCTCATCACTCTCCAAGAGACTCTCCAGGATAAGTGTGATAGTGCTGCAAACTTGAGTCCTAAAGATACTGCGATCTATGCTCATTTATCCCCTATTTTGCCTACCACATCATCCTTCACTCCTCCCACATGCCCTAGGAGAGGTCTTAGGCAGCAGGTGTAACTATTTGACCAAGTGGGACACTGGACTCCGCCTGAGGTTGGGTTCATCAAGGTTAACACTGATGGATCCTCAAGGGGGAATCTAGGTGATGCTAGGATCAACAGCATTGGGCAAGACAACTCTATGGAAATTCATTTCATTTTTTCTATTCATAAGGGCTAGCATACTAATAATCTTATGGAGGCCATGGCTATTTTGGAGGTAGTACAAATATGTTGTCAACATGGATGGCATAGCATTATCTGTGAATCAGATTCACAGGTGGTGGTTAACTTGCTGAGTAAATGAGTGTTTGATAATGTGGATTGGTAGTTGGCTACAGTAGTCCAGCAAATACTTCAGCTAACTACTTCCTTGGAGTCGGTCTCCTTTAAGCACATTCTCCAAGAATGGAATGGAGTTGCGGATGTCCTGGCAAAGTGGGCCTCTGAGTATGGGCTGAATTGGCATATTCTTGATGAGAAGATGTTTCCATTGAGTTTGTCCCTTAAGTTAGCTTAACTTGTTGAGTAGGATATGGCCTTGTAATTTTCCCAGTTCCAGGTCTTTATTAATATTTTTTTGCCCATTTTAGTTAAAAATGATAAACATATGCAAATGTATGAAAAAATAGATGACAATTATCAAACATATGCATTGATATTCGGTCCTTAAATCATATAATATAGCAAGTTATAAATTCATAAGGAGTATTTAACACCATCCTTATAAAGACAAACACATGCCATATTTACCATGGATGATTTTCTTGAAATGCTAAGTTATCAATTAAAAATGTTTTTCAATCTCTTTTGAATGGCAATATAAAATTTATAAAAAATATTAAATCATAATATAGTTAGCTGAGAATCTTAATGGATCAATCAATAAGAAAATAAATTCCAAATTGGGGTTTATACTAAATGTTCCAAGTGATACTTCAAAGATTTATGTTCTAAGTGATTATATACTTGAAACTAGGATATGTGGCTCAATTTTTCCAAAATCATGTCACTGATTATACCATTTAACCAATTGGCTCAATCTATGGTTAAATCAAATCCTATTTGACCTATAATCACATTGTATATTCATAACTAGGTGAAAATGGCTCATATTAACCCTAACTACATTATTGAGCCAATCAACTATTTCATTCATTATATGATGAGTTTTGAGTTTATTAAGCCCCAAACTACATCTTATACATGTGAAAATTACATCTATCATTGAACCAAACAATTCTTTGCTTCATTCTAAAAAAAATTGGAGTCAATTAAGTCGCAAATCACATTTTATAGTCATAGTTAGGTTGAAGGGTATCAAATGAGCCTTAATCACCTTTAGATTCAACCAACAGACTATGTTAAAATTTTTATGACATTAGGGTCTAAAGCCCCAAATTACATCTTTTATAGTAAAAATTGTGTTCACGAGGATAAAATTCATTTAAATATCATCACTAATTTCAATAATTTACTCATTCATTCATTATGTTAGGTACTATAAGCTAATTTAACCCCATACCACATCCTATAGTTGAAGTTACATTCAATAGGTTCAAATTGGCCTTAATTGCCTCCACTATTTAAATAATTGACTCTTTCATTTTTTGTGATGAAATTGGTTCTAGTTTAACCCAAAATATTACTCCATATAGTCTAAATGCATTCATAAGTGAAAATGTACCAAAATTTCATCACCATATCCATTATGTCCTTTTTGTGGTAGTGTATATATAAAAATATAAAATTATAAATGTGAATAGATTTATAAACATGAAAAAAAACATGTATGAATGTATACGTTTTTTTTGTGCAATGTTATATAAATGCATATGCAGTGTACCTCGTACATGCTTTATTATGTTTTAATTCAAAAACCTTGCCTTTTTTCTTGGAAATGGTTTGGACTTACTAACACATGGTTGACTCTGAGTGTTTTCATAAAAAATAATAAATCCCAACTTCAATCATCATAAAAACTATGAATTTCGATGAAATAATTCATAAAATTATTACCATAATGTCGAGCACACTCTTCTCTTTGCAAGTATATGATTTTTTTTTAATTTTTGGACTATTTTAAGGTTTTCATCTATGTTGATTTCTAATTATGGTTTTTTTAGGCCACTACATGTTGTAAATATACATGCCTATATTAATTCATGTATTTTATAATTGATCCAAATGCAAAAAATATATATGATACTAGGCCTAATTCACATTAAAAAAAGAGTAATTTTCATTTTCTTAGGTTGTTATGGATGTCATACGACCATCTATACTTTTTTTGTTTGTTTTCATTATGTATTACTTGTAAAATTATTTTAAAAAAAATAATAGCTCATAATCTAGATTATATTATATAAATTTCCACCAAAGTGTCTTAAACAATACTAAATGATGCTAAAAAATGATGTGACATATAACCAGTTATCTACTTATGATTAACCATTTAAAAAAATCATTAGTGTTTTATAAACTAGACTCTAAATGTTAAAATTAATATTATTATACCATATTCAAATTTTGAGTGTAGCCATATAAAATAATATACATAAGTTGAGATTCCTTGACTTTTATACAAAACTTGTCAATATGTAGGCCCTTTTTTGTCCCCCAACTTTCTAGACTTATCCATTTTGATTTATAAATGTATCAAAGTTGATTTTTTACTAGGATTTATTAGTTTACTATGGTCTTGGATCCTTATAGATTCAACAAAAGACATGTTACTTTGGGAGGACTCCAATTATTCATGCATCTATTCACACCCATTGAGTGTGGTGATGAAGTGATTATTGATGGGCAGATGAATGATGGATGATGGTAGAAGGAATGGATTTATGTGTGGATAATATGGAGCATGATATTTATATAGGTTCATGGAATACCATGTTTTGAGATTAGATAAAACCTCCTCAAGACTTAGAAGAATCACTAAGGATTTTACATTGATCTATAAGACAAGCTTTCCAAGTTGAATCGAATACTCTAGGATAATCCTATGTTGATGAATAATCTTGAAGAATCATAAACTCCATTATGACATCATTACCCTAACATAGATTAAGATATGTTCCTTATTGCCACTAGATATTTGAAATTGATGCATCCTCGAAGAAGCATGTCTTCACATTATCTTCATCATCTATAAGGGATGATGATTTTGACATCAAATACAATATGGATTAAGATGAAAATGAAACTAATGTTGACTATGATGTTGTCTCTGATAAGGACAACATTGATAATGTGATTCTACTAGTGGAAGAAATTTTAATTGTGGCCATAATGAAGACATGTTAGATAATGTTGTCTACAAGTACTTTCTTCACCTTTCAGTTAGTGATGGATAATTTAGGAAGCAGTGAATTTTTGAAATGGGGGATTTGATATAATGGATAGAAGCTAAGCATCTAGTGAATGATGGGGTTGTTATAAAATATGGGCTTGGAAAAGACACGTTTGTTGTCTTATTCATGGTTTTGAGATGGAAGATCTTGATCATGATTAGGAAGTGAATATAGGCATATAACATTTTTTTACCTTTCTATGAGTATTTATCATATTCATTACCAAATTCAATGTCGTCAATTAGGTCTTAAATATTTTTTTTTAAATTATGACATCAATTAATATTATGCCCATGGGTTCTATGATATAGCCATTATTGATCTTATCTATACCAAGAGGCCTTGGCTTTTTTGAAATAAAAATTCCTATTATGTGGATAGACGATCATGTTCGCAGTGACTAGTTGATGAAAGATGGATTTCACTGATATAGGGAGAGAAGTATATTTTCTCTCTTCATAAGTTTTCGTGTACATGGAATAATTTTACTCAAATTTAAAATGAATTATCAGGATATATAAATTCCATGATCTATCATATTTGGGATATTTTATGTTGTTTAGGGATGAACTATTACTAGATGGATTGGCTAGGATATACTTCCCTTTTGTAGTATGATAGAGAATGTTATGACTAAGATTATGGCTAGTGGACGATGGATTCATCTATGATGCATTTGCACGAATACTAGGATTAGATTGATGTTTATGGGGAAGGAAGGGGGACTCTTTCCATTCAATTGATTAAGGTTTTATGGGTTTGAAGTATTCATGAAGGTTGACACCCATTTTTATGAGCTATAAAAGGAGTGCATCCTTGTTGGAAAAGAGATTTTTTTGAAACTTGACATTCAAATTTTTTTGGGAGGTCATGGCTTGATATATTTTTGAGTTTAAGTTTGACTTAGTGATGTGAGATGTTTGAGGAATGCCATGTGATATGCTTAGTGGGGTATGATAAGTGTCAAATGGATAACATTGAGTAAATCAGGTTAGTGAGCTACCTAAACATTTAATTATACTTAAGAGTGTTAAACTCTAACATAATTTGGTGAGATAAGAAAATCTATAGGGTTTGACTTAAGATAGGTGGCTAGGTTTGACTAGTTAAATTGAGGTGACTAAGTTGTAAATGACCTTTGACTAGGTTAAATTTATTTATACTAGCTTGAGGCTTGGATGTTCTACTCAAGTTTCATAGATCTTTTGGATGATGAGATTGGACTAATTAGATGAAATTATTTGATTATATGTATGACTAAATTTTGATTAGTTTTAGACATCATGAAAATTATGATGGTTGCTATGTGAAAAGGGGTTGTTTCCAATGTGGACCAAGGTAAGGTTGACATAATTTGGATAATTGCAAAATTGATAGAATTGGGGATGATGGGCATGGAAAAGCTCAAGATGTAAACTTGGTTTAATACTTTTAATTGTTGGTGGTTGGATTAAGGATGTATAATTAGACTAAGGGATGTAAAGGGACATTAAGACTAGGGGATATAAGATAAATTAAAGGTTTGGACTATTATTGAAGTGGAATTTTGGCTAATTTATGATAATGGAGGGGAATTTCTAGGTCTAGGGATGTTATGGAAATTGATGTGTTAGATGGGTGAATGATAGATTGTGATTGCCTTTTGGATGATTGGTTTGATGTGAAAGATGAATAAGGATACGATGGGATATGACCTTAAGCAAATAGGTATATAAGATTAGAGATTGTATGATTAGTTTAGGATAAAATATGGTGTGGGTACTTAAATTCCAACTAGGTTGGACCATTTGATAATTTATGTGAATGATGAAGAGTGTTGGTTTCAAATCTACAATATGACATGTACTAAACATAGGATGATAGGTGCAAAAACTGGTATAATGATGTGTGGTATCAAAATGATGATGGGTGCCAATTAAAATTATGAGTGTCACAGGATAGCGATGAGGTATTGACAAATGTCAAATTTAAAATAGTAGAAGGACATGATTTAAGATGATAGGTGCTAGGTTTAAAGTTTCAAAGTGATGAGTTTAGAATAAATGTTGACTAAGTGAGGGTATACCAAACAAATCCAAATTTTGATCAGGAGTAGCTCAAGGTGATGGTTTAGATGAGTTTGCTCAAGGTAGAAAAGGTGGAAACATGCATTTTGGTTAATGGACAAGGTTGCCTAGGACAAGTGTGTGGGATAAATTCAACATCATGTTTCCCCTGTAAAATAACAATGTGAAGGTTTAATAACAATTTTTTATCCCTAAAAATCATCCTTTAGGTACAAGGTGAAGCAAATATCATCGTAACTTCAAGTCATAAACATACTAGTAAAAAGTATGCTAATTAATGATAGTTTAAATAAACAAAAAAATAATTAATTAATCATAATATTAAAATGTAATAAAAAAATGTTTTTATTATTTTCATATATTTTTCTATATAAATTTTTTTATATAAACCTTTTATTATTCTCATATATATATTTTTATTTAAATATTTTTCTTTTATTTAAACTTTTTCATTTAAAATTTGATATTAAATGTACTTATCAATTTTATAACTTCGAAATATTTTTTAAAGACTTTATGACATTCTTCTTTCATATTTAAAAGATTAAAAAATCCAATTAATCACAATTTCACAATATTTGGCACTTAATTTATAATGTTATTAAGGTGGGTTTCCAAAATGCTTCCCATGTTGTATTTATTGCATGTTTGCATGTATGTGAATCAAGGTAAAAGTTGCGACAAGCGAATCAGTTCAAGTTAAATAATTAATTACATTTGAGAACTTAGCTATTCTTTGTTATCATTCTATTGTCAAGCACTTATGAAACACAACGCGTTGGATTTATTTTTTTTATTCTACTAATTTTTTAAATGTTGAAATCGTTTATTTGAAAGGATTGTTAGTTTGTGTTAGAAACTATCTTTCCTTTGAATATCCCCAAAACTAAGTCTTTTCCATCTCAAATAGGACGAGCTCCGACTATATAAATTGAAAAACAAGCGATGTTCCGAGCTTTGTTACAATTTCAGTTGTTCACTAAATATTAATATAAATCAAGAGGACAAAAATAAACTTGCACGAAATAATTGCAAAAGGAAAAAGAGCATATTTGGTGATATTTTTATGCTTGAAATCTTTTTGTACAAGATATTATGAGAAAATAAAATAAAATAAATTGTGATATTGACATGTTTATATGGTTTAGTGTTGAATTTCAATTATTTTTATTTATTTAAATTTTCTAAAAAAATTAATAAGTTTGATTTTTAATGTTTAAAGGTATTATATGAAATTATTTGTTATATTCCAAAAACAAATAATGAATTTATAATGTTGTATAAGAATATATTATTTGATTTTTTGTATTTTGATGTAGAAATATCAACAAATATCACCCTCACCAATTTAACTACAATCTTTTCGTTATTATAATAAGTTTGAATTTATATGATTATATATTTTTAATATATAATCTTATTTTATATTTTCACAATTATTATAAATTGACATCCCAATCAAAAAGTGCTAAGTTTAATATTAATAAAATAGATACTCTTTTAAAAAAAGTTTGGTTATAAATTGGAACTAAATCAAGAAATTTTGGAACCAACAAAAATTTAAACTCTATGATTCATTTCACATAATTTTTAATCTAATTTAAATTAAAAGACTAAATATCTATATAATAAAAATGAAATAAATATTCTTTTAAAATCATTTTATTATAAATTAAAATTAAATTGACATTTAAATAAAATTAATATTAATAAAATAAATAATTTTAAAATCTCTTTGAAAATCTTTTTATTATAAATCGATCTTTTAATTATAAGTCGAAACTAAATCAATATTTAAATAAATTTAATATTAATAAAATAAACACTCCTTTAAAGTCCTTTAATTATTTTAAAATCCCTTGATTATTGTAAAATCTCTTGATTGGAACTAAATTAACACTTAAATAAGCTTAATGTTATAGAAATAAATAGCCTTTTAAAATCACAAATTTGTAAGTTTGAACTGAGTCAAGAAATTTTGGAATCAATTAAACCTAAACCCTATGACCTATTCCACATTTAATCGAGATGAGGAGACTAAATATCCAGTAGAAAAAAATGATCCACGTGTAGTTTCACTATTAAAATCCTTGCTAAAAATATGTATGGGTGACACAAAAAAATCCTTAAATTTGGCGTAATGACAAAGGTGTTATCTGTACGGTACTTTTATATTGAATCATCATACTCATTATGAACAAGTCATCGGACTAATTACAATTCATACCTGAACCAAATCTAATTTCATACGAACTATATATGTTTTATTTTATTTAAAGAATTGAGTCTTATTCTCTTCGCATCAGTATAACTATGTCGTAGGGTAAGAAGTATTTTTTTTCTTCCACATTATCTGTAACGGAACAGGACAAAACAGGTATCAATAGCAAAAATATCATAAACTTCGTAATGGGTTTGGGCGTCTCTATATATACATCCACACAAATCGATCAGCCTCATTGTGGCCATTCTCTTTGCTAACTCAGAAATTAGAACAGCTACAACTCCAATGGCGTACTTCTTGACTTCCCTCATTTTAGTGCTGTTCGTTGCCGTAATAAGTGCAGACCAAGATGCGTTGCAGGATTTCTGTGTAGCTGATACTACCTCCCCCATTTTCTTGAATGGATTTCCTTGCCTGAATCCCAATGAGGCTGCTTCAATGCATTTTACCACATCCAATCTGAGCAGCCCAGGAAACACGTCTAATCTGTTCGGAGTGAGTGTGACACTGACAACACCACAGGTGCTGCCGGGTGTCAACACGTTGGGAATAGCAATGGCTCGTGTAGATTTCGCGGTGGGGGGATTGGTGCTCCCTCATATCCATCCAAGGGCCTCTGAAATGGTCTTCGTCTTGGAAGGGACTCTCACCATTGGCTTCGTGGACACCACCAACAAGTTTTTCTCTGCATACATTAAATCAGGGGACGTGTTCGTGATCCCCAAAGGCATTATTCACTTTGTTCAGAACATCGGAAACGCACCCGCCTCTCTGATAGCAGCTTTTAACAGTCAAGCTCCGGGTACCTCTTTAATTCCCTTGGCTGCTTTCGCCTCCAATCCGGCCATTCCTAGCCAAGTTTTGGCCAAGTCATTCCAGATTAATGTTATGGAGGTGGCCAAAATCAGAAAGAACCTTGGCGGCAGCTGAGCAATCGATCTATTATTAGGAAAACGATTTGTCTGTGACTCTCAGACGAATCAAGATAATAACTAGATATAAGCTAGATAAATCTGCATCTCCTTTTTGTTTCAAATGTATCTTTTAATTCTACTGTTCACTTAGTATGTGGATAATGGGTGTTATAATTTGCAAATAAAACCATTTCCTTTCCGTTTTCTGTTGGAGACCGTAATTACACGTCAGCTTTTAAAGCTTCATTCAACAGCGACGCCCTGTCTATGTTGAGTAGTTAGATTATTAGAATAAACTCTGAGTATTTGTTTTCAGCTCTGGCAATTTAGTCAGTTTGAAAAATCACCCATAAGGTAAAATAACTAAAATTAAATTAAAAAGTATTGCCCAAGCATTGATTGATTATATGGATAGATAGATAACAGACAGGCGGTTAAATCAAGAACATACGTGACTGAAGGAGTTCCTCGTTAGATACTACTGAGTTTAAACTGTTTCTTCTACACAAACACAAATTGAAGGCTATAAAATAGTGCCAACAAGCACCGCGATCCCCTTTGGCACAATCAGCAGATTGCAACGAATTAAGAAACCACGGTAGTTTTTCCCTGAATTGTGTCGTCTTCGGGCGGTTTCCAATCAGATCTGAATGTAAGAAGCGAGCATAGATCACATCAGAGGAAAATAGTTCTCATAAAAAGTAAAATTCCTGTAGCTTACCATTTATATTCAATAGAGAGAAGACATTAGTTTCTACAATGCCTACCAGCTTTACTTGAAGCTACTTTTCTCGTATAACAATCTAGTGTCTATTGATACAAAAATAGTAAATACAGAAATTGTTGAAGATATGTCTCAGTTTTTTGCATACTATTGTGCAGTCCTTTCAAGTTTCGCTTACACCACAGTAATCCTCTTCTCCTCGGCTCCACAGCAGGGTTGGCTTGTATCGCAGATATAATTTAAAATAGCCTTCGGTATATGGCAAAATAAAACCATTCATTCTATGGTAAAACCAAAATCTACGGTGACTTTATTTATTTTTTTAAAGAGAAAGAAAGGCGAGTAGCTATAATCATACTGTGTCAATTCACATTACCGAAGTCTATAATATTTAATTTTTAATAATAAATGAATTTTTTTTAATCTTTTAAAAATAATAATGAATAATGAATAAAAGATCAAAATATATTATAGACTTAGGTAATGTGAATTGACACATTATGATTATACCTACTCGCCTTTCTTTCTCTTTAGAAATATAAAAATAATTTAATTATAAATAAAGTATAGAATTAACTTAATTATATATAAAATAGTTTTTAATAAAAAAGATAAAATGAATAAAGAACATATAAATATATCTAGTAGGTTATGAAAAAATATTAAGCAATGGGAATAATAACAAATTAGAATGTAGATGGTGAAGGATCATCTAATTTATTATCCCAATTCATTAAATATATATATTTTTATTTTAAATTAAAACTACTAAATAAAACCTTAATTTCATCTCAAAAACTTCATCATGAAAATGTACTAATGATCATGTGATTTCAATGTTGATCTACAGAATTATCTATAGTCTTAATGTTATATATTTTTATTTTATTTTATATTTAACAAATTAAAAAAATATTCAATAAATTCATTACAACCATTACTTCAAACACTTCATAAGATCTACATTTTTATTTTGGATGTTTTTTAATTATAGGAACCTATACCCTTAATATTTCATGAAATCACCAATTTATCATTATTATAAATTCTCAAAATTGTAGACACCCATTTTTTGCAACAACTAGTTTTCAACCATGCTTCAGACTAATTCTTACCAAACATTCTAAATTAAGCCTATAAATCACTGAACGTCCCAAATTTTTTTATGCATTATTCATCAATACTCAGAATCATGTTGAGGCATCCCTATTGAGGTTACTAGCCCATATGCAACAATAACCTCTTATGGATTCACCCCCAATCACCTTGTGACATAACAAATATTAGTTTGGCCTATATACCCATTAAGTGAGGCAATTAATCAATCTTAAAAGAGGAAAAAAACTAGTCAAAATCAATTAATTAATTATATAAGATTAAATGCTTAGTTGAATTATCCATTTGCAATTAATGAATATCTAAAAATAGAAACTCTAAAAATAAAAATATCAAGCTTTTAATCATTACTTTTAAGAGTTGTCAAAATATCCCACATGAAATGGGAAAGAGGCAGTACAATCCTCATAAAAAATATTAGGATAACATGTGTCAATATTGAAGTAATCATCCTAAAAAACCATGAATTGATCACAAATATATTCAAATTGCATTGCAAGGCATGCGTAATCCATATTGCAGAGCCATGAACATATTTTGATTCTAAAGCTGAGTCTGAATCAAGAGACTCTAAATTTGATGTTGAGACTACTGTTAATTTTGATTTTGATGCTAAATCTGATGTCAGTTCAAGAATAGAACCTAACTTTAATTTTAATTCTTCTTTAATTGTGGATGTTGCTACAATAATGTCTTATTGAATATTTAGTATTGGATAAATAATGACCTTTAATGGCATAATGGGATCTTTAAAAATAGGCTTAGTTAAGAAGGATTTCACATTGATTGGCTTGTCAAAGTGAGATTCCTCAACGATGGGAACAAAATCAAGAGACAAATCCATAAACACTGCTTTATTAAAGGGAGACACTTTAAAAATGGGGTAATGGTCAAGATAATGATTTTCCCAAAGATAATTATAATCATTAAGAAGTGACTCAGTAAAGATTGGCTTGTCAAAGTGAGATACCTCGACAATGGGTAAAGGATCAAAAGGGGATTCATCACAAGTTATCTTGTCACAAATAGGTGTTCCAAAAAAGCATCACAAATTAGTTGCTTCTCTTGTCCTCGGTTTACAAGTAGTTATAAAATACAAATTTTGAACACATCTTAGCCTTTGAATGATTGGATTTGTTCGAGAGGTACTAATTGGATTTATTGTGACTCAAAGACTAGCATGGGTTTTCTAAAGTGGGGGAAGGTTGGAAATGGATGAAGGAGGCTCGGTGGTTGGGTAATGATCTCTTTAGAAATAATCTCATCTATGATGGGATTAATAAAGACTGGTTACTAGTATAAGATGGTAACCATGACTTGTCTAGTCGTAATTGCATAACCTTATTGGGATAATGAGCTAGCATACTTGGAAGGGCTTGGAATGGTAATGGTAGGGCATTGTGAAACTTGATTGTTATCATGATCCAAAGAAAGAGGTCTTAGAATGGTAATGTTAAGGCATTGCAAAGTTTGGTTATTGTCATGAGCTAAAGGATGAGGGCCTGAGCTTGGTTGCTCATACAAGTCGAAGGATGAGATCATAGAATGGTAATGGTAAGGCATTATGAATCTTGATTGTTGGCACAATCTAAAGAAAGTTCTCCTGGAATGGTAATCCTTGGATGTTATGGAGATTGGTGGCTCATGCAAACTAAAGGAGGGTTAATGATATAGGTAGGGGATCGAGTATTGTTAACATTGAAAGGGAAAATTTGGTACATTAATTAGCCCAAATAGGGTATCATCGAATATTGCTCTTGAGGGTCTCGACTTTTTTCTCCTGATTGAGTTTAGTAAGGAAGATAAGGATATGTCTCATAAACAACATCATCACCATAGGGGTCTTAAACAAAGTCATTTTGTGTGACCACATTAATATAACCTAGATTGTACATGGCTCCACTATGAGTGTAATGAGACATATCCAAATCAATACTACACATTTTAGAAAAAGGCATAGATTTTTACAAACTCTTAAAAATAATGTTTGAAAGACAAATGTTCCAAAATCAATCTAACCTGGTTGAATGAATGGACCTATATCTCCCAAAATGTGAGTGCTAAAACTTAGTATAAAATAGTCTACCATAAAATGTCTAATGTAAAATATCTAAAATAAATGGTCAAGTGTATGAAATAAAACTAAAATTTGAAACTTAGGTATAAAGTGTTTCAAACAAGTATAAACTAGTTCTAAATAACGAAAAAGTTCTAGGTCTTTTGGAAAATAAAGCGTAAAATCTAGGCTCAAAATAGGTATTGCTAGGTTTTTTGAAAAAGGCATAAAAGATAGAATTTTAAAAAAAATAGTTCTAAAAGATAAGATATTTCATCTATTTTTTTGAAATACTTTGATAAAAACTAGGCATTCGGATTTAGACACACACTTGATCATTTGGCAAAAGACATGGAACTTTAAACATATAGAAGATAAACCACTTCCAGAAATATAGGCACAAAAATAATCTTTAAATGAAGCAAGAAATTGACCTAAGTTACACAAACCACAATTGAAAGATCGATGTCTAGGCAAAAATTATATGAGGCATATGCGTTAATTTGGAACTTAATTTATAAGACTAGGATTTTTAAAATAACAAGTTAAACAAGAAAAAATGACATGATGGTACTCGGTATAGACCTAAAATTGACAAATGGTTTTTAAAAATGTAATTAGAATTTCAAACATAAGGAAATAAGTCTTTATAATGATTTGATAATCATAATGATTTTATTGTGATTTAAAGATATGGAAAATGGTTTGTTTCAAGACTTACAAGGCACAAGATTTAGAATGAAATAGGTAGCATAATGACACCCTTTTGAATCTAGAGACACACACAAGAAAGATTGTCAATGACTAAGGCAAGGTGTGGTATCAAATGAATGGCATAACACCTCTCTAAACAAAGGAGTTATGTATAACAAGAATCATTTTGACATGGTATGATAAATAACTAATTATGACTCAAGACCATGTAATTCAAAGGAAAAAATGATAAAAACACCTAAGTGTAATGTTCTAAATATTAAAATTGATAAGGTTGCATGGTACAATCGAATTCTATCGATATACTTGCTCTTGAGAAGATTTTAAATTATTAATCTAAAAATCAAAATCTCATGAGAAGTAGGGTTATTAGGCCCCCTCTTCCCTTAAGTGTTTATATACTAACATAGAAGTTTGAGCTACTTACCTTGCATCAATAGTATGTTCACAACAATTGGGGTTGTCTAAACTATCAATTTAAACATATATCAAGATGGTCTTATATGTGTGGAAAACACTAGGTGGTAATCATGTTATTTAAATCTAAGTCAATTGAATTGTTGTAAAAATAGCTCATATTTTTCACAACCACTACATCCATAAATTCCTTTGTATAATGTGATGTTTTAGTTACCCCTACATTCTAAGGTCGAATACCACTAACAAAGCTTGTTTAACCACTCAAAATAGGATCCCAGTGGGTCACCCTCAATTTATATATCATACCATGGAGTGGGGTTAGTATGACGTTGGGAAATGAAGCCTCAAGTCAATACACCCTTAAAGAACTTGTGAGGGAGAAGTGAGATCCCACCCACAAGACAAAAATACATGAAAATAAAGAAATTAGATGGACATTAGCATCATTTTGAGGTTAGCCTAGCAAATTTATTTCTATGATATTAGACAAAAGCAATAAATTTAAATAGTATGAGTTTTTATCACCTAAGTTCCCTAAAGAGGACTGGGGGAGAGCATACACGTGACACTTATTTTGCCAAACAAACACTAAATTAACAAATGTAAAACTAAAAACTCTTACAAGTATTTAACTAAAGTAAGATTTCATTTATATAGTAACAAATAATATATTCCATGAAGCTTAGCCCCTTGACATTGTTTAAAAACCTTAAAAAATGAAAATGACTCAAATATAAGATTCTTAAAACAATAATTTCAAATATGAGTTTTATAGATTTATAGTGTTTAAAGTAGTATTTTATTGGTATTTTTGATAATATTGAAAAATAAAAATATATAAAATTAAAATATTATAAAGATCTCAGATACCGAATACCTACATGTTAGACTATATACAAAAAAGTAAACTTGAAAACTAAAAATAAAATTAGAAAATAACTAAAACAAAAATTAAAAAATAAAAGGAACAATTAGTACAATATTGATATCTAAAAAATTATAAGTCAAATTTTGATGAAATTTATATAAAATATAGATAACACAAATACACACCAGTTTTAAAACTTTTGGCAAAATGTAATTTCACAATTAAAAAATATGATTATTGTAACAGTCATTTATTCAAAGAAAATAGATAGTTACTAAAAGAGTCATAAATTATAAATTAAAAATCATATTTTAATGAAATTTTTAGAGAATTATGATGAAATCATTAAGAACAACTTGTCAAAAAACAATAGTAAATGAATTAAAAATGATAACTATTTTAATAGCCATTTTTTTAATGAAAGAAAAGATAAGAGAAAAATTGAGGGAAAAAGATGAAGATGTGGGTGCACAATCAAGTGCCACCAGGCATGATATTATATGAATAAGGAGTCCAAGAAGAGAGATATGTATTATGTTAGTAAGAAAAAATCAAATGTAAATAAACACACTAAACACTAACACCTCTATCCAAAAAATTAGGGAGAACATAGGTAACAAACATTTATATAAAACATAACTAAAACATAAAAAAAACCTTCTTTTACCTTCCTTGAAGCTCCAAATAGCTTGTATAAATGGCTTATTTACCTAGTGTAACAAGAAATATTCATCAGTGGAGCTTTGTCATCTTCACTTTTCCTTGGCACCTTGGTTTGATTGCTTGGCTCATGAATTTGGCATGGAACATTACAAGCAATAGTTATGTACATCTATTTATGCATTATAACATTACACAAAGATGGATTAAACATCAATGGGTATGGCCTTGTATTTATAGCCTCAATAATTAAATCTCACACAAGCTAAGTTAAGTTTGAGTTTCGACTAACTCCATTTGAGTTAAAAAATGTCATGCAATTATGATTTTTAGTTACTAGTCATAGTTCTTAAATTAGATATTTTGGGATATTTTTAGATATTTTAGGATATTTTAGTAATTCATAAAGGTAATGATGAAAGACTTGATATTTTTATTTTTAAAATTTCTACTTTTAGATATCCATTAATTACAAATGGATAATTCAACCAAGCATTTAATCTTATTTTATTATTTAATTGATTTTAATTAGCCTTTATTCTTTATTAAGATTTGATTAAGTGTCTCAGTGAATGGGTCCATAGGCTAAATTGACATTTATTATGTCACAAGATGATTGGGGTGAATCCATGAGAGGTTCTTATTGCATACAGGCTAGTAACCCAAATATGGATGCCTCAACATGACTCTAAACATTGATAAATGATCCACAACTAAATTTGAGGCATTCAGTGATTCTTAAGATTCATTTAAAATGGTTGGTAAGAATTAGTTTGAATTATGTTTGGGAGTTGACTAGAATTAAGTGTGTATAGTTTTCCCCTATTTGGGAAGGCGTTACAAGCTATAGACATAGTAACATCTTCTCAAATAATGAAAAATACCATTAAAAATGAAATAAGATACTAATTGAAGAAGCTAAAAATAATGTTTTGGAATCGTATAATTATGCCCCTTTGAGGGAGTATTCGAGACATACAATTGATGGATGATGCCTCGAAAAGAAGTAAGTGAAAAAATGAAATTAACCCATGGGTGAGATTAATCCAATCGAGATAATTCTTGTACACATTGATCTAAAAATTAATAATTTTCCCAAAGGTAGTTATAATGAGAAACAAAGGTTAAGATACTAATATTCTAAAAGGAAGTTATAATCAGTGGCACAAGTGCATGTACCTGAGTAGGGTGGATGAATAAAAATAGTGATTTGCCCATAGACAGTTATAATCATTAAAATGGCTTAAATTGAATAATGATTTTTGTTTGTACCTTAGTAAGGAAAATTAGAAACCATAACTAAAGGATAAAAATTATTGTAAAGATTAAAGATGAGTAGGTGCACATGTATAGTCTCAACATTGAATTTAGAGTCCCTTGAGTCAGACTTAGCTTCATAATAAAAATGCATTCATGGTTATTATAATATTGGTTATGCATATCTTGAAAATCAATTTGAATATATTTGTGATCCTTGTAAATTTTTTAAGGATGATTACTTCTACATTAACAAAAGTTTTATTAGTATCTTATATGAATAATGTGCTACCTCTTTCCATTTCATTACCATTCTAAATTCCATTAACACTAACCAACCTAGCCATTATATTGACCTTCCACCATCCACAAGTGTCAATTGGGGTTGATAGAATCATAAATTATTAAAATACATCCATGGTGAAAAATCACTTCAAGAATGTCAAGGGAACCAAGACTACATTCATACAAAAGAAGGAGAATCTCCTAGTGAAACCTTTTTTGGAGGCACTAGGAGACAATGAAAGTTAAGTCAACACATTTTAGTGAAAAAATTATAGAGGTTTTAGAAGAAAATAAAAGTCAATAGTTAATGTTCCTTAGTAAAAC